>CM040117.1:105940802-106175914 GCA_022559845.1 Amorphophallus konjac
GATGTGGATTTCCTCCTCCGACTTCAATCGGCCGGCCGATGAAGTGGGTTCTCTTCAGTTGATTACCTTGTAAAAAAAAGACAATAAAAGACAGACAAAAGAGAGGGGATCAGCCAAGGTGCAGATAGTATCAATCCAAACTAACACAAAATGATGAAAAAGGCATCAACAGCGCACCTCTTTTTTTTTTGTTTTTTTTTAAACCCCTAGCAGGGAACTAGGGAAAGGATATGAAAAATGATGCTTAATGCAATAGAATAACTAACGACCGGGTGATAATGAGGAGATGTTAAGAGGAGATGAACAACGAAACAACAGATAGAACCCTGCTCTCCCTGACGAGAGTAAAGGGAAAACCGTGGAGATGCTTAAACGGATGCAGAAAGGATGAAGGCAACAGGCGCTTGATTGGATACAGAGAAGGATGCAGAACGTGCCTGTTGAATGATCAACCTCTTAACCCTTTGAGTTGTTAACCTTTTACACGATCAAACGAGATTTTCTTTTATAGCTTCAATCGGATATGATCAAACAAGGAAGTGATAAGAACGGGTAATGAGGCATCCTGGGAAGGATTAAGATCGAGCAAGAGTTCAGGGATGGTAGGGAACTGTGAGGGAAAGACAAAAAAAGGAAGGACTCTGGAGTGAAACACGCCTTAAGACAGGGCATTTCTTAAAACACGACCTAGGAAAGGCCGTTTCTTCCTGGATTTAATTTTGGAAATAAAAACTTTCTTTATTTGAAACACGCCTGAGATAACGGCGTTTAGTGAAAACACGCCCTGAGGAAGGACGTTACTTAGAAAATGCTTTTATTTTGAAAATAGATAATTCCAGAAATTAACGGATAATACTAGGAATTGACGCCCTCAAGTATGGTCGTCCTTTCTTTTGAAACACCCTATGACAGGCCGTTACTTTTTAAAGTAACGCCCTGATTCAGGTCGTGAATCACGAAAAATGCATAAAATTCACAAAAAAAATGGAAAAACTTCATGTTATAGGAATATTGAAGTCCACTTGGGGCGTTATCATAACGACATGAGATTTGATCAACATAACGTCAATTTTGGCGTGTCTACACCACCCAATTTTTTTTGTCGCCCTAGGGGTTTAAAACCCCCCAGGTATTTCCCCTCTTCATTTGTTCATGCTTAATTCTTCTCGTTTGAACGCATACTACGTTATTTAGTTCTAATCTGGGCGTTTCTTCTGTGTCTTCACCTTGTTTTGCAGGTCAGCACTTCATCAGCACGAGGCCCATCCCCTCTGGCCCGCCAGAGAGGGTGGAGGTCGAACCCTTTTCAACTTGCTGCGTGAAGGTATTGAGCGGTTACTCTCTGGCCGTTCAACGGTACGTGCGGTGCATCAACGGCCGTTCTTCCTCGGAGCGCGGTTCCCATAGTGCCGTCCATCCCACTACAGCAGTTTCTCCCGCGTCCCTCGCAGCGTCCCAGGGTGGTCTATCGTAAGACCGCTCAACGTCAGGCGGTCCTAAGGGAACCGTTCATCCTTCAGCGCTGCACTAAGGCGAGTGTCTCCCCATCTTCCAAGGTACGGCGTGTCTATCACGTACGACATCTTGGTGGCGATCACGGTACTCTTCGTTGTTCCCTGTCTTCTTTTCTTTCTCTCACTCTCGTGGTTTGCCCGTCTCACGTTGTTCCACGCACTTGCTGCACTTTGACCCTTAGTGAATGGAGAGAGAAGGAAAATATATGTCTACATCCCTTTTGTGGCGATCACGGTGGGACGCCTAATGCCCATCGTGCTTTTGAGTTGCTGACCCTTCTTAGTTGTTGTCCAGGTTTTCTTCTTGGAGTGATTTACAGGTTGGATACGGTTTCTGTCCTCTGGCGTATACACGGTTCGTCCAGAGCCGTCTACCCACACGCACGGTCGATACTCCACCGTCCATCCACTGCCAACCCCGACCTTTCCTGTCACAGACGGCGCCCTGGACGCCGTCCATTTGTTTGAGCGGCTTTCACATAGCCGTCCCGCTCCCAGGCACAGGTACGCTGCACTTTTCTGGGTGGCAGATACACGGCTGTGACGCGGCGGTTCAAGTACGTGAGCGGTTGACTATCGGCCGTCTATCTGGTATTTCCCTTGCTTTCTTCCTGTCAACTACGGCTGGATATTAATCGTCTGTGTACTTAGAGCGGTCAGAGGAGGACCGCACATCTCCTGTCACAGTGCATTTATTTCATCTTGATTAGTTTTCGCATGATATATATTGCTCCTGGTGCTGTTCATTGACTCCCCCCTGCTCCCTTATTATCACTGCATCACCATGCTCTTTATTACTCATGTGTATACTTGCTCATTGATTGATAGCTGCTAGGCTAGTTTGTGCATGCACTCCGGTGCGCATAGGAGCATCGACATCTTCCCATATTAGTTGCATTCCTACCGAGGTAGGGTTTCCTCTCGTCTCCATATTCCTTGGAGCCGACTAGGGACCTTGCTGAGGACCTCCGTAAGCCCCCGTGAGCCGTGGATTCCCACACAAACGCCGGGCAGGTTGTACCGTATCCACCCCAGGCTAGGGTTGCATCCGTGAGTGAGAAGTCCCGATAGAGTCACACAGTTCCTCATTCCTCATCCCAATCAGGCGCCTAGTGGTCGAGAGAATTTATATTTTCATTAATCCACTAAAACTCAAACCTAAAGATATAAGGAACTGATGAGCATCATTTTAAGAACTTGATTGTATTACTGAGTGATTCTGCTCTCATCTCGCTCCATTGTATGCTTATTACTTGCCTGGTAGATCTGATTGATTAGTGTTGCTTGTTCTAGTCGTAGGTGTCTTGGTGTATGTGGGGTTGCCTTCTGCCTCCACGATCGCCTCCTAGGGTTGACTCCTATTTCCATTCCTACTCCAACCCCTTGTTCGATTCTTCTTCTTCCATGTCGTCGTACGACTTCTCTTCGGCCCACGAGGACTCCCTTCCTCGTGGTCTCCTTGAGGACCCACCTACGGTCACCCATTTGCAGGGAGGAGAGGGGACGGCCCCTTCACTCCCGACCACTCTTGGCGAGGGTCCCCGACCCTCTTTTTCAAACTCGCCCAATCAGAATTCAGCCAGTGTGATCCTCGATATGATGGCCCAGTTGGACCCCACCCAACTCCATCTCATCAGACAAGCTCTGCAAGGGGGCGATGCCCCGGCCTCAATTCCAGCTCATGCCACGGCCAGTGTTGCCACTTCATCTCCTGTGGTCGGGACCACCTCTGTGGCTCCCATTGACCTTACTCCTGTCCGCCCTCAGACCCTTCGCTATCCCAATATAGAAATGGGCCAGGCTTCCACATCGGTCCATCAACAACTTGATAAAGGAAAATCCCCGATCCCCTCTGTTCCTTATCTCGAGCCGTACCCTACAATTTCTCCATCACCTCAGGCCCTCATAGCCCCGGCGGATTTCGCTAGGTTACAGTCAGGGGCGTCCCAGTTGGCTCATACGGATATGGGCCCTTCCTCAGCCCATTATCCCTCTTACGGGCCGCCTCCTTTGTCAGCTTATCCTTTGGCCGCCTATCCAGGTACTGCTCCTCTTGCTCCTTCTCCTCCTTCCCGGGAACGGGAAATCCTTGACAAATGGGCTGCTATGCAGCAACAAATTGATCTCCTCCACAAGCGGGTCGGCCAATCTCTTGCCGATGTCCATATCCCTAACTTCAGGGACATTCGTTTTCCCTCCCAGTCAGAGCTCCCCGTGTACCGTAAGTACGATGGGAATGGCAACCCATTCATCCATGTCCGGGAGTTCTTATACGAATCGGCACAGTTCCAGCAAGACGATCGTTTGATGGCCTATTTGTTCCGTCGGTCTCTGGAAGGGATCGCTCTGGAATGGTTCTACACCTTGCCTATGGAGGAGGCTGAGAATTTCAAGACAGTCAAGGAGAGGTTTATACAGAGGTTTCAGGATCGAGTCGGACCCGAGTACTCTTTCACTGACCTAGTGGCGGAGAAGATGAAGCCGGAGGAAGACTTCGCAACCTATGCAGACCGCTGGAGGCAGATGGCCTCACGTGTGCCCGGGCAGATTCTGGAAGAGGAAAAAGTGAAGTTGTTGATTTCCAATGCTACGCCAACTTTCAGAAACATTCTGGCAATGAATGATATCTCAAACATGCACCAGCTATACAGCAGAGCTAGGTTTATTCAAACCCAATTTAAGGACTCCCCCATCCATTCTTTATTCGAGGCCCAGAAACCCAAAGCCACCAAAAGAACCCAAGGCCCCGTCACTGAGGGAGTGCAAATTAATGAGCAAGTCCAGCCCGTTCAATTCCCCCAACAAGCCGCGCCACCCCGCTTCCCACCGCCTCAGCGCAACCCTCAGTATGCCGCTCCGTAAGTTCCCCAGCCCACCTTCCAAGTCCCGCAATACCCTCAACAAGCACCTCCGCCACCCCAACAGCCTCAGCGGCCCCCGCAGTACAATAATGTTCCTCCACCCACCGCCTATGGCTCTACTCGACCAGCTCCAAAAAGGGCTCATTACCCCCCTCTTCCGGAGACCTTGCCAGATATCTTCTCTGCTCTAATGTATACTGGTGACCTTCAGTTGCCTCCTGAACGCCCGAACTGGAATCCGGCTGTCGACCAATCCCGATATTGTATATTCCATCGGCAACCCGGGCACACGATAGAGCGATGCTACCAGTTCAGAGACCTGGTGTATGATTTGCATGAGGGCCAGAGGATTGATTGGGCCCAGATGCACTAGCTGATAAAGGATATCAAGCAGAGGCAGAGACAGGCCAGGCCGCAGCAGGCGGCGCCCCAGCAACAGCAACAGCAACAACCCCAGCAGCAACAGCAACCTCAACCGCAGCAGTAAGACCTCGGGATCCATCAAAATCCCATGCCAGTACATCAGCCCGCTCCTCAGCAACAATAGCCGCCGCCGGCACCGGCCCCAGCACAAGTAAATATGGTCCAGCGCCCAGCCCCCAACGCTGGGTGGACGTTTGATGATGAGACCCCCGCCCATCTCTTGGCCTTACACCACCACTACTCTCCCACACCTGCCATCCCCTCCATTCTTAGACCCGCCGTTCCGGCCGCCACACCACTCGTCACTTCCTCCATGTCGCCTCTTAGGCCCGCTACATTCCCCTCTGCTCCGTCTGTCCTTTCACCACCACCCGCCATACCTCCCATCATTTCCCCTAAGCTTAACCCTTCACCCATTTCCCCTCCACCAGGGCCTACTAAACCCACTACAGTCATCCTCACCTCCATTTCCACGCCATTCACCTACCCCACCAGGCCAAGCGGGGGTCCAGTCCAGGCCGTGCCAGCATCACAATGCGCCCTTCGGAGCGGGCGTCCCTTCCAAAGAATTTTTCCTTCTTCAGGTGCGTCTGCACCGAATCCTACAGTTTCCTCCCCTACAGTTGAGCCAGAAGAGATGGACCCTGTGCCAGGCACAAGATATGACTTATTGTAGCATTTAGACCGGATGCTGGCCAAAATCTCAGTTTTAGAGCTGATCAAGAGGTCGCCGCTCCATCAAGATGCCCTGAAGACCTTCCTGCAGAAAGTTATGGTGAGTGAAGATGTGGCAGTGGATAGCCTGCCCTCCGTATTGGCCACAATCACAAAGGGGCCCTCTATTGCATTTGCTGAGTCAGAGCTAGCACCTCCTGAGGCACGGCAGATGCCGTTATGTATCACCATCTCTCTAAACAAAACAGCCGTGGAATCCGCCCTTGTAGACATAGGGGCGTCAATAAATGTCTGCCCATTGAGTACCCTTCGTGCTTGTAATATATCAGAGGACATGCTCAAGCCGACACCAACTACGATAGCCGCATATGATAACTCCAGACGTGCTTGTCACGGGGTGGTAATTGTGCAGGCCGAGCTAGGGCCCTTAGTGATGGATGTAGAATTTTATGTGTTGGACATAGACCCAATGTTCAAAGCCATTTTGGGTCATCCATGGTTGAATAGTTTGAACGCCATCCCCTCGACAGCCCACCAGTGTCTGAAGTTCCCATTCCAAGGGCGAGTGGTCAAGGTGAAAAGTGTTTCCACAGTTCAAAACGTTGACGCCATAGCGGCCAAGATTCTGCCCACACTGTGGCCGAGTAACAGGCCTGTTCTATCTGTCATGGACTTAAACTATTCGTGGGCATATGCATCACGCAAGCCCACCGCTGCACCGATCAATGTGAAGGTTAAGCCCAAAATGAGAGACTCCAAAGGGTGGCACCTAATTCTAAAATTGGGCTATCAGCCAGGCCGAGGACTCGGCGCACAATTGCAGGGCCAAACCAACCCCGTTCCCAAGGGAAGTAAGATGGGCCGCCGGGGCCTCGGCTCCCATGAATCCTCCATGTCGATGCTTGGGGACTCTGGGCCGTTGACCTGGGATTACCGGCAACATTTTGTGAAGGGTCCGTTGCAGCCCGGCACCTTGAAGTCCTCGCCATCCAGCCTTGAAGAAAAGATAGACGAAGCTTGTGCTGTTGCCAATCCGCCACCATCACCGCAAGGGCTAGCCGGTGACTTGGAAGACCTTTCTGACTGCTTTACAAGGATGTTTTATGAAAAAGAGGGTGACCCAAAGAAGAGGGAGACGCAGCTGGTAAAGCGCCCTCCGATGCCATTGGCCCGCCAGGGGCCACGGAAGATGGGAAGCTCCGTCACTACTTATTCTATGTCCCCGTCCCGTCTCGCTTCCTGGTTTCAACGGTTGGATTCTGTTCCCCGTTCCCCTCCACTCCTGGTCGACCCGTGTTTTGCGGAGAGATCCGAAATTCTATTCGTTCCTTGTGCTTGCGGGCGATGCCCGCCCATTGATCTATCAACTCTGTTCACTCCTCCTCCCCCGGGAGCTCAGCTCCATGAAATGTGGTTTAAGTCTTCTGATCCTTTCTTTGACTGCATCTTCCCAGAATTGTTCCCCATGCAGCTTCCTCCTCCTCTGTCTTCTTCCTCCTGCTGCGTGATCACCTCCGGCCTCCAAAAAAAAAAAGAAACGCCAATTTCAAAACGGAGGTCTCCATGGAAGATTACGCTATGTTCTACCCAGATTCCCAGGGGCACGAGACCCCTATTTCTTTTCCGGTAGATTTCTTCTCCCCTAGGTTAGATGTACAGTGTACAGAGTCTTCTAGGATGGTCGAGTCAGTCAGGGTAGAGTCTAGTTCGAGTTTTGTCAGCCTATCCACGTCTGCGGCACCCGCCGTAACGCGCCCTCCCAAAATCGTCCCCGATAGGTTTCTCCAAGATTTGGCTGGGAGATGCCATGCTCTGTTGAGGTGCCCGGAATTTGTGGAGACCACGATTGTCCTGGAAGATGATGAGGGAATTGAGGAGGTATGGAGTAGTGATGGATTAGGAGTATATGAAATTGCGAATGAGAAAGACCCAGCTGATGATGAGGAAGATGAAATGGATGACACTGCCGACCTATATGCCCAAGGCTTGAAGAAGTTCGACGAGCCTTCCATAGCAGTGGATGAATCCACTAAGGAAATTAACCTCGGAACAGAAGAGGACCCCAGGCCCATACTTATTTCCGCCAATCTCCCTCCTCAAGTCGAAGAGGAACTTGTCAAAGTCTTGAGGGAGTACAGCGATTCTTTCGCCTGGTCCTACGAAGACATGCCGGGCCTTGACCCCGCCCTGGTCGAACACAGGCTGATTCTCAAACCAGGGGCAACGCCCGTTAAACAGAAAGCAAGGAGATTCCACCCACAAATGGCCTTGAGGATTAAGGAAGAACTCGATAAATTGCATAAGGCCAGGTTCATTAGAGTTGTGCTGTACCCACAATGGGTGGCAAACATAGTCCCGGTACTGAAGAAGGATGGTAAAATTCGAATTTGTATTGACTTCAGGGACTTAAACAAGGCATGTCCGAAAGATGATTTTCCACTTCCTCACATCGATGTCTTGGTCGATAATACAGCTGGGTACGAAGCCCTCTCCTTCATGGATGGTTACTCGGGGTATAACCAAATCCTTCTGGCTCCGGAGGATCAAGAAAAGACCTCGTTCACCACACCCTGGGGCACATACTGCTACGTCGTTATGCCATTTGGGTTGAAAAATGCAGGTGCCACCTACCAAAGAGCGATGATGGCTATCTTCCACGATATGATGCACGTTTATTTAGAAGCTTATGTGGATGATATTTTAGTCAAATCGAGGTCACAAGAAGAGCACCCCGCCATTCTAGCCAAGGTGTTGCAAAGGGCTAGGGAATACAAGTTAAAGATGAATCCAAAGAAATGTGTGTTCGGAGTTGCATCAAGGAAATTGCTCGGGTTTATAGTTAGTAAAAGGGGGATTCAGATCGATCTAAACAAGGCAAAGGCCGTCATGGAAATGCCGCCGCCAAAGAACATCACTGAGCTCCGAGGTTTGATCGGGCGTTTGCAATTTATCATGAGATTCATATCTCAGCATTCGCAAAGATGCCGCCCATTTTATGAACTACTAAAGGCAGGCGCGAAATTTGAATGGAATGAACAATGTTAGAAGGCCTATGAGGAACTCAAGGTTTACCTCTCTAATCCCCCGGTTCTACAACCACCTGTCCCCGGGAAACCCCTGATCCTGTACATTTCTGTAATTGAGGACTCCCTAGGGGCAGTTCTGGCACAGGTAGACGATGAAGGAAAGGAAAGGGCGGCGTACTATCTCTCAAGGTTATTTAATCCCGCCGAATCCAAGTACACTACTATGGAGAAGACCTGTGCAGCACTAGTGTGGGTAGCGCAGAAGCTTAAACACTATTTTCTTGCCCACGAGGTTAGGCTCATCTCTAGAATGGACCCCATTCGTTATCTGTTGAAAAAGCCGGTCCTTTCTAATCGGCTAGCTCGCTGGCAAAGCTTTCTTTCCCAGTTCGACATCACCTTCATCGTGCAGAAAGCAATCAAGGGATATGCTATTGCCGAGCACCTGGCTCATTCTCCTATCCCTCGCACTGATTCCATCCAGGACGAATTCCCCGATGAACACCTGGCAGTGATCACTCATCTTCCTTTCTGGTCTCTTCATTTCGACGGTGCCCTTAATTCCCAGGGCAGCGGAGTCGGCGCCGTTCTCCTTACTCCAAAAGGGGTAACCATCCCCGTGGCATATCAACTCTCATTTCCCGCCACCAACAATATAGCCGAGTATGAGGCTCTCCTTGCCGGTCTGAAGCACGCCTACATCTTGGGCGCGCGATACCTTAATATCATAGGAGACTCTCAGCTGGTGCTGCGGCAAGTTCTGTCGACTTACCGCACCCGCGACCCTAAGCTCAAACCCTACCAGGATTTGGTCACGCTCTTGGCCAGGTAATTCAGGAAACTCGTCTATATTCACACTCCTCGTTCTCAGAATATCTTGGCCGATGCCCTTGCGTCGCTCGCCTCTTCCCTATCACTTCCCCTGAGTCGCGCCACTGAGACCATTGTGGTCCAAAGGCTAGATGTTCCTTCTCTCCAAGATCCCTGGTTCAACAATCTTAGAATGTCTGTAGAGAAGAACATAGAAAGGGAGGAGACAAAAGAAGTTTCATTGACTGAGCTCGAGGAGATCATTGAAGAAGAAGAGCTGCCGTGGTTTTATGAGATAGAGCAATACTGCAAGGATGGTACATTTCCAGAAACGGCCAATGCTGAGCAGCGAAGAGCCATTAGAAGAGTCACCGCAAGATACACGATCATCGCAGGTGAATTGTATAGGAGGGCTCTGAATGGAGTTCTAATGAGGTGCCTAGATGATGAAGAAGCTTGGAAAGTCGTAGAAGCAGCCCATTCCAGCGAGTGTAGAGGGCATGTGAACGGACAGGCCTTGGCAAAGAAGATTCTTAGGCAGGGCTATTACTGGCCAACCCTAGAAGAAGATTGCTCCACCTATGTCCGTAGGTGTCTTCAGTGCCAAATCCATGCCGACAAAATCCACGCTCCGGCCTCTTCTCTTCATCCTATTACGGGCCCCTGGCCATTTGCTATGTGGGCATTTGATATCATCGGACCCCTCGGTGATCCGAATTCTGCTGTTAAACAGAAATCCTTCATTCTGACGGCTACGGAGTACTTTACCAAGTGGGCTGAAGCTGAAGCTTATGCAGAAATCAAAGCCACCACGGTATGCCGCTTCATCATGAAGAACATTATCTCGCGGTTCGGGGTGCCAAGCGACATCGTCACCGACAACGGGCCTCAGTTCATCTCACAAGAACTCCAGGACCTCTGTAAGAAATTCAATATAGTTTTGCATCATTCATCACCATACTACCCCCAAGGTAATGGCCAGGCTGAGGCCACGAATAAGACCCTTCTTAAAATTATCAAGAAAACATGTGAATCCCATAAATTTGCTGATTGGGCCGACAAATTGATAGACGCTCTATGGGCTTACCGCACCTCCGTCCGCACTCCCACAGGGCAGACTCCCTTTGCCCTCACCTATGGAATGGAAGCGGTGCTCCCGTATGAAATTCTGATCCCTTCCCTAAGGGTGCAGCTGGATAAGGAACTTAATCTTGACGAACGTCGAGAGGCGTTGCTAGTCCAACTGGAACTCTTAGATGAGAAGAGGCTGAATGCGGCCAATCATGTTTCAGTATATCAAAAGCGTGTCTCATGATATTTTCAAAAGAAGGTCATTGAAAGGAAATTTCAAGTTGGTAATATGGTTTTGAAACGTAAATTCATCAGGTCAGCAGGCCCCAGGTCTAAGCTGCAACCCAACTGGGAAGGGCCCTTCGTAATCAAAGAAGCTTATCCGGGCAATGCGTATCGTCTAATTAACGCGGAAGGGGTGGAAATGCCAAACCCGTGGAATGGGCTGTATTTAAAGCATTTTTATCCATAAAAATCAAAAACCAGTGAACGGCTCGATGGCAGGGCATGCCCCACCAAATTGCGAAAGGAGGACCTAGGTCCAGCATCTCACACACTACACGACCCCGTGATTCGGCATTCTCTCATGCTACCCGACACCGTTTCTCCTTTGGCCATGCTCGGGGAAGGTGGAGATCCTTGTATTTCCTCTCTCTCGGTTGAAGATAGGGGCAAGTGGTGAATAAGGGGGCGAGAACCGACCCAGATCCCCCGTTTAAAGAAGTCTCAAATAGGGGTAATCCGTTAAGACCTCACTCCGCAAAAAGAAGGAAAAGGAAAGCAAAAAAAAAAGGAAAGAAAAGGGGCGAAATCAAAACATAAAGCCGAAAGCACAAAGCTCGAAGCTCTCCAAATCCCCAAAGGATGCAACTAGGCATGGCAAGAGTGGCAGTACAGTTTCCCCGCGGGACGTTATGAGCCCGGTCGCATGCGTGCCTAGGGCGGGTGAAGGTTCGATGACGGATACAAAGCCCCGGCGCAACAGACCGGATTCTTTAAAGAGGGGGGGTGTCCTGGGAAAGAACTCAAGCCCTAAAAAACCTCTACACCTATCGTCAGCTTTCCTACTCAATCTTTTTTACTTTCCCAAGGAATGAATCCCATCCCGAGTATGGCCTCAGCAGAAGCACCGTTGAGCAGAGTTGACTCCGATCACGGGCGGTCCCCTTCCTGCACGCGCTGAGCCTTGGAAGTCCATAGCAAGACGAGAAGGTCCCTGATATTGAGACCCGAGCTGGTTTCAAAACCCAAAAAAAATCGAATATTTCAAAACTCAAAAAAAAAATTTGAATGTTTCAAAACCCAAAAAAAATTGAATATTTCAAAACTCAAAAAAAATTGAATATTTCAAAACTCAAAAAAATCGAATATTTCAAAACTCAAAAAAATCGAATATTTCAAAGCTCAAAAAAATCGAATATTTCAAAACCCAAAAAAGTCAAATATTTCAAAACCCAAAAAATCGCATATTTCAAAATCCAAAAAGATTGAATATTTTCAAAATCCAACAAAAAAATCAAATATTTCAAAAAGTAAATACCTCTTGCATTCATCTGCATTTCTCGCATCTTGATATTCGCCTATTTAATAAGGCTCAACCCCTTGACCAAAAAAAAAAATAATAAGAAAGGGTCATCCCTAACTTGCTATAGGCAGGGGGCTAAGCCTAAAATCGATTTAATCTGTTTCATGTTTGCATGTGTACAGGGGCAGATTGGAAAGGCAGTTGGCTCGAGACCACATGAATATTCAATCCTCGTGTTAGCCTAAGCAATCACATCACATCATAATCGAATCACAAAGCTTAAACTCAATCTCATCAAATCTTATTCATTTCATATGTCTCAAGCTGTCTGGATACAAAGTCTCATGCCATATCATCATAAGAACAAAAGGAAAATCACTCAGTCTGCCGCTGGGCATCCCCGCGAGGACGTATCTCTCTCAACTCCCTAAGGTAAGCCTGTCGAGTCTCTGGAGTCTCCTCAACCTCTGCTGGTAGGGTATGTACCCTACTCACCTCCCACATAATCAGCGCGCTCCTGACCGCCTGCTCGTCCTCCTCTGTCCCGATCCTCCGCGCCTGTAGCATGGGAAGGTGGGGTAGCGTATATGAAGTAAAGGGGATGGCTCCCAAAGATCCGGCTGACTGAAGTGATACCCTCCCTCGGGGTGAACTTCATCCTAACTCCTATCCAACACTCCAATAGGATCATCGAACCAAAGAGAGGACCTCCTAAGGCTACTGAAGTAAGACCCTCGTACGAATAAGCTAAGACGGCCTGAGAAATGGAAAGTCCCCGCCAAAGGCCACTGATGGTGCTGAGTAAGGGGATCTCCAGGACGTGGTCGGCTGAAGGGAAAAGGATGGCCCCGCAGAGACAGATGGATGCAGCTTTGGCTATGGCCTCAACCCACCCACACTTATTCTTGCAATGCTCCACTACCCACTGGCTCAGGGGAAGGAGGTGAATGTGGCAAGGGCCTACAAAGGTACGAACATCCCCGCTATCAGGTATGAATCCTCCTAGGATGAGTTTTGGATCTATAGGGGCAACGGTATGGCATATCAAATCTTCCTCCCCCACCTTGGACCTAGGGAGCCCGAAGTATGTCTCTACCTCCTCTAGTAGGATAGTGGCCTCAAAAGATGGGAAGAAGAAAGTATGGGTCTAAGGGTGCCAAGTCTCCATCAGAGCAGAAATACTATGCCAATCTAAAGAAAGCTTAGGGTAGTTCTGACCTAGAACTAAGAGGGAGTGTAGGTGCCAGGATTTGAGGAGGTAAGTCACCCCGAGGGGCAATGCACGAACCATGGGAGCCACCCACTTTAAACTAGAAAAGCGTCTCGGGCCGGGGAGAAGCTGAGAAGAAGGAGAAGGCAAAGGGTGTAAGGAGATATAAGAGGAATTGAGAGATGAAAATCTGAACATATTCTGATCAAACTTACCTCTCTCATAGGGGTGGCGCTGAGATGTCGAGGAATCAAGCTTAGCCGTTGAATCACTTCTCGCTCCTTTCTAGCCAACTGCGGTCCTTCAAACGACGCACCCTCCGCAGGACTTCCATCAAAGGCCCTCTTCATGATAAGGTGACGAGAATCAAAGGTTTTAGGCCTCGGGAAAGGGAGGATGTGTGAGTTGAGAGTTCAGGCCTCCCTACTACTTATAGGGTTCATTAGGGAGCCTAAACCTCTTAGGATTAGGCCCAGATAAGTCTAGGACGGGTTTAGATAGGGTTGTGATAAGTGCATAGCGCCTTACCCTCGGGCTGGGGACTCTCCAGGGAGTCCCCTTTCGAGCAAATAGAATCCTATCTTGGACGGTCTTACAATAGACCGTCCATATCAATATACGGCCCATCATCAACCGTTCTTCTCCCTAAGGAAGCCCGAGCCCAGTGACTTGTGCGGCCCAAAATATGCCATTCAAATATTCTTACGGTTCATATTGAACCGTTCCAACTCAATTTAAGCGGTCTTTGGCAAACCGCTCTTCTCTACGGACGGTTTTGGGAGAACCGCCCATTTACTCTGCCCCCAATCACTCATCTCACTCAAGTCGGCGTGTGCGTCACTCATCTCACTCAAGTCGGCGTGTGCGTCACTCATCTCACTCAAGTCGGCGTGTGCGTCACTCATCTCACTCAGGTCGACGTGAGCGTCACTCATCTCACTCAAGTCGGCGTGTGCGTCACTCATCTCACTCAAGTCGGCGTATGCGTCACTCATATCTCTCAGGCTAAGCACACTCCTCAAACTCACTCACCCATTCATGCATACATTCATCCACAAAGCAAGCAAGAAAAAAAAAGAATAGGCACATTACTATCATGTCACACCATGTACAAAAGACAGGCCCAGTACAACAAGTCAAGCAGCTCCCTCTCCCTGGCCCCCGTCGCTGTCCCCCTCACCCTCATGCCTCTTTGGAGGAGGCATCGCTGAGGTCGCCTCGTCACGCTGACGTCGTCGGCGCCGCTCATCCTCCTCGTTCCTCCTCTGGCCGGAGGAACCTGTGAAAAAACTCCTCACAGAGCCGTGGGTGCCGTGGCTGCCGCTCGGAGTCCCGCTGCGCGATCGCCGGCTCATCTCTCTAAAAACTCGCAACTCTCCGTTCAGCCCGGACATCTCAATCAGAGCACGATCCCGCTCCGCTCGAACTCGCACCAGCTCCGCCGCGTCAGCTCGGAGCCGCTCTAGCTCATGCCGAAGGAGTGCCATCTCCACCGTGCCCGCTGGCTGGCTCAGTGCCACCTCCTCCCGCACACGGGCTGCCTCCTCCCTAGCCGCTACTCGGCCCTGCTCCAACTCCGCCCGTAGGCGGGACAGCTCGGACGTCTGCATTCACACGTCATGGTCAGTTGGTCACATTTCATACATTTCGTAAGCATAAATAAGCAAAGGGGAAGTTTAGAGTTGCGTACCCTCTCCACGAGTGCCACCTCGACCGCCTTGGCCCGCTCTACCATCCGAGTGAAGTCCGCATCCCGCTCGGCTCGGTCTGCTGGAGTCTGGACGGAGGAGGAAGAAGGAGCGTCTGGTCTCACCCTCTGAGCACCCTCGGCGCGCTGTAGCCAAATACTCCAGGTCAGTCATAGGCATAATCATAATCATATAGAACTGTATAATTTAAAGAGTCTAAGGTTTAGAAAACTCACCAGTAAGGCCAGGGCCTGCCGGGCCTCGTCTCTCTCTCGGATGGTGGAGTGCAGGAGCCCCTGCAACTCTACCACTCGTCCTGCAGGGTCGACCTACATTTAAAAGATTCATGTGTCAGTGCATCATTCATAAGCATAATAGACAAGGTTTAAGTTTAGAAGTCGTACCGGTCGGTGGGCGCCTCAGAACACCTGGTCCCGGTAGTGCCGAGCGTACGCCGTGTAGTACGCGCTGTCGCTCTCTGCCCGGGCAGTCACCACTCGCCCTCGCACAGCCCAGTCGGCAACCTGCTCGACGTTTCTCGCTGTCCAGTCGTACGCCTCGCGGAGTCCCCGGGTCATCCTCGTCACCCGTTCCCCCGCCTTCTCAGGCACAGGGAACCCTACGGCCGGCTGATGGACCCCGATGGTCCTCATCACCAACCTGAAGTACAGTGGCTCCACCACATTCATGCAGTGAAGCCACACGTCCCGGCCAGAGAAGGCCAAGGCCTCGGTCACCCACGGCTGGCCCTCCAGGCTTTCCTCCGTGTAAGGAGTCCACCGTACCTGTAAGGAATAGGAAACTGCATCAGCATCATTATCATCTAAGAATAGCACGTAATTAAAGAGTCTAAGTTTAGAAGCATACTAAGGTGTACGGTAGAGTGTCCAGGTCATCCTGCAGCTCCCGGACTTGCCGTCTCAAGGCCATCATTTCCCGAGGTGCTGTCCACCTCCGTGCAATCGGCAGGAGCCCAGGCCGGGTCTCCTCGCCTCTGCGTACGCCCACGTAGGCGCACGTAAGCCCATACCTGCATCACAAGTCATGTCAGCATTATAGCAAGCATATAGGGTTGCATGATTAAATTATAATTAAGTCTAGAGTAGAGAGTCGCACCTGGAGTAAGGGGGAGAAGCCCCCAAGCATCGTCCTACGCGCCGTCAAACTGAGAGTGTCAAAGAGGAAGGCGAGGACCGCCGCTCCCCAAGCATAGTCACCTACGTGCTCGAGCTCCTGGAGGAAAGGGAGGAAGCGATAACTCATCACGTCCGCCCGAGTGGAGAAGAGAAGCCGCCCGAACATCAGCATCAGAAACCGTCTCAGCACTCTGTCCGCCTCAGGTCCCGGTCCCGCAGCAACCCTCGGTCTCGCCAGCCCCACGAGCAGCTCCAAGTGCTCCTCTGGTCGCTCCCCGACCGCAACTCCCGCTCGTCGTAGACCCAGGCTGTCCTGGAGAGCAGCCCGGGGAAGGAGGGTCGACTGCCTCTCGGGGCGCCGTAGCTGTAGGCCGAGCAGCTCCCGAGCCATCCCCCGATAGTCGGGAAAAGTAGTCCCACTGACCGGTGACCCGTGCACACGTAGGCCAGTAAGCCGGGCTACGTCCTCCAATGTAGGGACCATGTGCTCCCACGGGAAAAGGAACGTCCGACTCACTGGATCCCAACGGTCGTGCAGGGCATAGAGCAGAGCTGCGTCAAAGCGACACACCTCAATACTCAGGAAGGGGGCGAACCCCATGGCAGCCAACCGCTCCCTCTGGAAGTCCGGCAGTGCAAGGTACACTGCACGGACCTGTAGCCAGGAGGTACGGGCCCTACGCTTCCCCTGCATTCATCCATCTCATTTATGTTAGTCATTTAGTGTCATATTTTGTTTCAGTTAAATAAATTCTCAAGGTCTAATGCTTGATTCTAAGAACGGCTAATCACGGACCACTCAAAAGTTGAGCGGCCCCTCTCGAACCGTTCTGTGTCTCAGGTTCCCGTTTTGAACGGGCTATCCCTAACCGTTCCCATCTTGGACGGATTACCCTGCACCGTCTGTTTGCCCGTCTTCCTAAGGAATAACGGCCCACCTTAGGCCGTATGGATTGACGACGGTCCTGTGAGGACCGTATTGTTTTGCCTCGGTTGCATGTTTGAACGGGCCTATATGGTCCGTTTACATTTTGAACGGTGATAACTTCACCGTATTGGGGTTTTGGAGGCCCGTTGGCTGTGTGAGTTAGAACGGCGCTCCCTACGCCGTGTTTATTTGGGGCGGTCCTATGTGGACCGCATTATTTTTCCGTGCGGTTTCTGTTGAGCCGTTCTACCGTCGTCGTCCCCGACGATGGTGAACGCCCCTAGCTGGCCGGGAAGGCCACCATGGCCCCCCTAACCGACTCCTAAGCACCTAGAACCCCCCTAAAAGGATTTCTAAACTAACATGCATTAATCAAAATTGAAAGAAAATGAGGTTTGGGGTGGAGAGGCCTACCTCGGGATCACGGGGCGTCTTGGCCGCCCCCGTGGGCGGTGGTCCTCCGGCGACCTCCTCCTCGCCGGCAGGAGCCTCTTCGTCGGCGGCAACGATGGCGAGCTCTTCCATCGTCACCCCCGGCGTCTCTCCCTCCTCCGGCGGTGGTGGCGGTTGCTCCGGCGGCAGCGAGCCCTCACCGGCGGCCGACGGCCTGGCCGCCTGATGCTTCATCCGGGTCATCAACGGAGCTTGGGAGAGATTGAGGGAGAGAGGGAGGGTGAGAAGAGAGAGCGAGGGAATGGGTGAATGAGGGCTTTTGCCCCTTCGTCCCTTCCACTGGCGGTTACGGTGGAGGGAGACGATGGGGTTTCTTTTTTTCGAGGTTGCAGAGAAGAACGGTCTATCGTTAGACCGTGCATATGATGAACGGTCCATCTATAACCGTATGTAGCTCTTGACCGTTAATTTTAAGTCTGTTGGAATTCTAGGCCAGAGCGGTTCCGATGGAGCCGTCCCTGGTATAAACGGTGCTGTACCAGCCGTTCATCATTGGCAACCGACCCTGTAACATTTGTTCGAAGATTAGGTAAGAACGGCTAACATAGAGCCGTTTGGAATATTGCACGGTTGAGATACGACCGTTTGTCTGGATGGTATATTTACATCATGAATATTGATATTTTCTTTGGAAATACATCTCTTAACCATCTTATGCAGCATCACTTCAGCCTGTCTCGCCATTTCGCCTGCACAGGTAAGTCAGGTATGGCCTTCGATCCCTAAATCCCTTATTGCATTAATTATATGGTATTGTATTATACTATTTCGAGAGTCGGCAGGTTACCTACGTGTCCCAGGATCTGATGTTCCCCTTCAACAAAAACGATGATGATCCAGGCTCATGTACCTAACCTTCGGATAGGCCGTTAAGTTGGGATGTCACGAGGAGGACGGTTCTATCCGCACGCTGTGGTTGCGGACGGTATCTTGACTCTGATGTTCCCAGCTTAGCAATAACTACTCTCGAATATCTTATATTTTAATCTTTCTTGGCGTTTGTTTTGATGATTTCTTTTATTTTAGCCCAGCATGCATCATAACGCATCCTTTTGAGCTTTCATGCCCCATAGTCTGCTTAAGAAATGTCCCAACGAGCGATGATTGGCTGTGTGTTCAAATGTTTGGGTAAGATGAACTAATTCCACTCTGAATTTGAAGGTTTTATTTGGTCGATTCGTTTGGTCCGGTTGATTAAAAGGTCTCTGTCTGGAGCTTTAATGTTTTTTCTTTTGTGGCCCCCTCATTGGATCGCGGGATTGTGTCCCCCATGAGGTTGGTCTTGTCGGTTGATTTCCTTTAATTTAGTCCCTCCAGATTGGCGTCGCCTTTCGATCAATTACTCCTGACGCTCGGTTCAAGTTTTTCCGAAAGATTCTCATCGCTTGTTGGTAGAAACGGGTGTCGTTTTACCTTAACGCCCGCTTTTCTGGTCCACTCCGCTGCATTTCCGCTCCACCTCCATGTTCCATGTCATCTCCGCTTCACCTCCGCTCGCTCCCCTGCAAAGAGGGCGTTAAGGAGGGGCATCTGTTGACACCCGTTTTATACCGATAATTCGAGCCGTTTCTCTTACTCCCATTAGTTGATGCCTCGAGTTGTTCATCGTTCATTGGGCCATTTTTTTTGTGGCATGTCTTGGGCTCATTTTATGGGTCGTCTCCCTCCTTGGTGTAATCTGTGGTGATTCAGGGCTTAATGGGCCTTGGCTTTGGTCAATTGAACGTATTTTACGAGAATCGAGTGCCTAAGGGCATGAACGGCTTAACCTCAGCCGTTCAGCCGGTGGGCGGTTGCATATTGACCGTTCATACATTTTGGCTAATTTCTGAGGATTTTCTGAATAATCACCGATAGGATTTTGTGCGGTGTGATTAGGACCATTCAAGCTCATGGACGGGCCTATTCCAACCGCCTATATCTCAGAGTCCTACGCGCGCCCATTTTCTCAGATAATTATCCAAATGATTCAAATTATCACCGACAGGGTGAAACGGTCGATTTAGTGCCGCCCTAAACTAAAACGGTCTCAATACAACCGTTCATATGTCCAGGGTCCAACGGCGGACGTTTCGGTCTGTTCGAGCGATAATTGGGCTAATTATCTGATTTAATTCCATTTCCACCGACAGGTTGAACGGGCTTAACATAACCGTTCAAGTTGTGCGCGGTCTATCGTTAGACCGTTCATCCCTTCGATGGAGGTTTTTTTTAACAGATTTTTATCCTTTTATGCATGGTTTTATCCCTGACTTGTTTTGACGATTTCTCCATGAATAATCAGCCATTTTTGATGCCGTTTCGACTGGATAAGAGATCATGATAATATCTATGATTTATCTTTTATAATCTCGACCTAAAAATATCTAAAAACCCCAATTTCGAGGCTGGCCTTCCAGGCTCTATAAATAGACCCTATGGCCGGACGTCGAAAGGGGGGGGAGATTTTGGTCGACGGTGAAGCCCTGCCGCATTTTTGAGCGACCTAGCACCAAGGAGGGAGGCTCTCTACGTCCGCACGAGCCTCTGGTTCAGGGAGTAGCCCAGTTTTCGTAGTTCTTTCGTTCCGTAGCTTTCGCCGCTTTCCTTCATTGCATGCATCGTTTCTTCCCCACGTACCCTCTCCTTCTCATTATCATGCACACAACCACCCAGTTTTTTTTGTCGCCCTAGGGGTTTAAAACCCCCCAGGTATTTCCCCTCTTCATTTGTTCATGCTTAATTCTTCTCGTTTGAACGCATACTACGTTATTTAGTTCTAATCTGGGCGTTTCTTCTGTGTCTTCACCTTGTTTTGCAGGTCAGCACTTCATCAGCACGAGGCCCATCCCCTCTGGCCGGCCGGAGAGGGTGGAGGTCGAACCCTTTTCAACTTGCTGCGTGAAGGTATTGAGCGGTTACTCTCTGGCCGTTCAACGGTACGTGCGGTGCATCAACGGCCATTCTTCCTCGGAGCGCGGTTCCCATAGTGTCGTCCATCCCACTGCAGCAGTTTCTCCTGCGTCCCTCGCAGCGTCCCAGGGCGGTCTATCGTAAGACCGCTCAACGTCAGGCGGTCCTAAGGGAACCATTCATCCTTCAGCGCTGCACTAAGGCGAGTGTCTCCCCATCTTCCAAGGTACGGCGTGTCTATCACGTACGGCATCTTGGTGGCGATCACGGTACTCTTCGTTCTTCCCTATCTTCTTTTCTTTCTCTCACTCTCGTGGTTTGCCCGTCTCACGTTGTTCCACGCACTTGCTGCACTTTGACCCTTAGTGAATGGAGAGAGAAGGAAAATATATGTCTACACTCACGTTCTTCACTTCGACAGAGAGTTACTGCAGACTTCCTACAGAAGAAATAATGAAGATCATTAATCATATAACCTAAGGTAAAAGAAAAAGAGGAAGAACAATACCAGTTCTTCACTGACGACAACAGCAACACAGAACACCAAACAGCGGTCTGGGTCGAGTAGCAAGATATTTATAGGATTTTGGGGATCCTAATAGGGTTAGAGTTGTATTGGAAGTAATACTTCCATGATAGAGTCCTTACCATATTCCATCTTTGTCGTAGTTATCCAGAACTTGCCCTGGATGGTCTCCTGGGTCGAACGAAACTCGAACTGAATTAACGTCTTCAGCGAGGGCGTTAATTTGAATTGACGCCTTGTCAAGCGTCATTTCTTATGCGAAACGCGCCCATGTAGAGGGCGTCACTTATACTTGCCCTTTATTTATTTTCGGCCGTTTGGGAATTGACACCCTTTGGTGTTGGCGTCCTTTTTAGAATTAACGCCTTATATAAGGGTGTTTCTTTTCGAAGTCGCGCCTTGACCCAAGGCGTTATTTATATTTTGGTTTATTATTACTCATTTAGGCTCTTTATCATATTTAACCTTAAAGTCTTTATTTTACCAGGGTTGCTACATTTGCGATGGTGCAACAACGGGCCTTCTTTGTAGTTTCTTCTCAGAGGACGATGGTGCCGGTAGTGAGTTGCGTTCAGTGTAGTGGTGGGCTGGGTGAGGAACAGGGAGAGGGGAAGCGGTCTGTGCAAGGGAGGAGGGTTGCTGGAGAAGGATGCACAGGGTGGGGTGGGGAGAGGGGCAGGGTTTAGAGAGAGAAGTTAGAGAGAGAGACAGAGGATGAGAGAGAAGGTGGGGGGTGAGCGCCGGTCTAGCATGCTGGGGCAGGTTGCCAGCTTAATGGTGGGAACGCCGACGTGCTCGTAGGGGTGCTGCCATGCTGACGGGGTGGTGCACGGTGGCGAAGCTGCGATGGACGGCATCGGCGACGTGCATGCATGGGAGCTGGACTGACGATGGTGGCGTGCTGCGTGCTTCGTGGAGGGGCCGCGATGACATTTACAGGTGCTAGGTTTGTGGTGAGGAGCTGGCTGCCTAGGGCTGCATGGGGGCCTGCCAGTGAAGGGAGAAGGAGCGGCTGGTGAAGGCCAGTTGGGCAGAGCCAGTGGCGGCTGGAGGCGGTTGGATGTAGGGGGTGGTGAGAAGGGTGCATGTGGATGTGCATGCAAAGTGAGAAGGAGGCAGAGAGGAGAAAGGAGAGGGGGGAGAGAAGAAAGAGAAAACGGGAGAGTGGGAGAGATGGAGAAGAGGGAGTAGACAGTGGCGGTGAGGAGGTGTCCGCAGGTGAGACGGCCAAGCAGGAGAGGGGGTGCCGCGATGGTTGGGTAGCAGAGAGGAAGGGAGGGGGAAGTTAGAAGAAGGGGGGGTTGGATGGCTGCAAGGGGAGAGAGGGGAGGGAGACGGGAGCATCGACGGTGTCCCTGTTCCAAACAGGGGGCTGATCGCGCGGTTTGAGAGAGAGAAGGGGGACGCAGCAGTGCGGCTGGCTGCGGCTGTGAAGGGGTGTACTGGTATTGAACTGGGGGAGGGGTGATGCGGGACGGACACGGGAGACGACACTATACAGTGCCACCCTCGGACTCTAGATGAAGACGCGACCAGCAATACACACCAGGGAGACACTAAGCCCGACACTACGAGCTCCTAGTGGAAAAATGTCGCTAACAGAAGTAGAAGCTCACTCGTCGTCCCAAGCGAGGGAAAGCGCGGACCGTGCGCGGTTAAGGAACCGGCGGAGGTCAAGGGTACTCCGACTCAACTTCCGGACTCGGATCGAGTCGCGGGACGGGTCACTCTCACTCTCACAGCGGTGACATGGACACACGGGCTAGTACCTACACTCCCGGCAGCGGCCTAAGACCGTATACTAGCTAAGCAATGTAACGCCAAGAAGTTAAGACCTTTACCTCCACGCACCCGGCGTGGCGAAGACACCCCGGCTGACTTACGGACCCCTGGTTAACATAATTCACAGCGGTACAAAAGGATTCGACCCACTCCACGCAGGGAGGTAAAAGGTCACATGTGGGCCCCGGGGATCACGCAAATCAGGTTGACAGGCAGCATCTTGATGTCGACTCGACGCGCCGAACTCCGCGTTTTCGTGCTTCCCGAACGGCGGGTTCTGCGGGCCCGTGGGGCCCACGGATGGCGCTGTCCTCCGGATCTGCGGAGGTGGGTCCCACTATGATGGAGACCCCTGGTGGCGCGCCTCCACGGACGGCGGTCGGCCGGAGACACCGATTGGTGGCCGGTCGGGTCCGATCTTCAAGTTGTGGAATGGCTGCCCACGGATTTCAGTTCTGTTTTCCCTGCGCGCGCTCCGGCGAAAACAGCCGCTGCGGTCGATCCCGACGTCGGATCGGGACGCATGAGCTATCGTTGGAAAGCTCTCTTCAAATGCTTCAATCTAGACTCAGAGAGATCTGATGGATCTAGCCGGATCTAGACTTTAATGAATTTACAAATCCCTGTTGTACAGTAACCGAGACATCAGATTTATAGGGTACTTGTCTGAGAACCACCGTTGACCGCCTACTTTCCGTAGGAATCAGACTTCGAGCTCTTCTTCAACTTTGTAGATAATCAAACCACGAAGCTGGGACAATTTTTAGAATTGGATTTGGAGGTGGTGGTGATTTGATAGGATTTTTGGAGTGTCTGGTGGTCGGATCTGGGAACTGGGGAACAGAACTGTAGCTAGGACTGAGAACGAATTTTAGAAAATATGAAATGGACGAACCAAAAATTAAAAAAAATGGTGGATGAAGGGATGGATGCAAGAAACACCCAGTTAAATTGGGCGAACCAAAGAAAATCAAAAAAAGGACCTAAGACTTAAAACTCTGGGCGGGTGGAAATGGAAACAGACAGTAGACAGATCTGGAAACTGTGATTGGACGAAAATAAAAAAATACCAAATGAGATCTTTATGACCAACCAAAATTCTGAGGACGTGCTGGACACCTCTGGGACATCCAGTAAAAGTTCCAGCTCGATCTGAGGCCGTGGCTGAGACTGGAATTTCGTGGAAGTGGCTGTGGTACTGCGCGGACAGAACTCCGGCGGTGGCGATGGCGGCTCGTGGCGGCGGCGGCGGCGACCGGAACTGATAGGGTGGAGTCACACCACCAAGAGGCAGCCTTCACAGCTGCAAGGGGGAGAGGGAGAGAGGAAGGGGGCGGCCTAGGCCTTGCTCCAACATTAAGTTTGATTCAAATGGCATTAATTCCACTAAAATGAAAAAATACAACTCTTTATAGGTTACATGCCAAATCCAATATCCACCCTTAGATCTAGGTATGGGGGAATGGATGGCTTGGATTGGATGTGACCAACCACAAAAAGAAATATTTAAAAGAAACCAATTCATAATTTTATCCCATGTGGTCAAAGAAGGAGAGGAAAGAAAAGAAAAAAACTAACCAACCTAGCCTAATAATGCCAAAAGAGGGGGCGCCCCCTTCTTGGGCCCTTCTTGGGCCAAGTTGCTTCAAGGCTTGTTAAGGCCTTCCACAAGCCCATCTTATCCCAATCTAGGTGGCCCATGTGGAGTGGAGGCTTATATGGGCCTTAAGTGGCTTAAGAACCCAATATGAAGCCTAATGAGGCCTTATAACCCAATATGGCACTTAACCCTTAATGGACCCTAAAGGACTCACCCATTTGGCTTATTAAGAGCCTTACATTGAACCCAATATGACAAACCCAAATAAAACACTCATTACAACCCAATTACAAGGCAAACCATTGCTAAAACAATACAAGGAAATGCTAAAAATGACCAAGAATCAAGGTGGGGCTTCCAGGCTATCCCCGAGCCAAAGAGAAGCTGCTGTAGATCGAGTGGTGCTCCGTGTACGGTACTGATGGCTCGCCGGCTCGTGCCTCTCGCGTGCTCTGGTGTCCGCACCAATTCTCCCCGGGTGGGAGAAACTCGACCCTGTCGAGTAAGGGTCTGCATCACTCCTGTATCGCTCCAAAAGGTCCGGATCGATCCGCTGCAACTCGCCATGTGTGATCCAAGTGTCCTCAGTAGCGGGCCGTCCTCTCCATCGCACTAGGTAGCGCGGGTAAGATCCACTCCTGGTAACTGTCACCTGCTCGTCCAGTATACGATCTATATGCTCACGCTGCCGTGAAAAAGGGGCTGGAGGTGGAAGTG
Organism: Amorphophallus konjac; assembly: GCA_022559845.1. Classification (NCBI taxonomy): domain Eukaryota; kingdom Viridiplantae; phylum Streptophyta; class Magnoliopsida; order Alismatales; family Araceae; genus Amorphophallus; species Amorphophallus konjac. The sequence goes on from CM040117.1 coordinate 105,965,640, forward strand.
GACACTCAGGTGTGGGATCACTCTCAAGGGGAGGAGATGGCTCAAAAGGCTCACTAGGGATCACCGCTGGGTCCCTATATGCAACAAGATCCGATACATTGAAGGTAGAGCTTATACCATATTCCTCGGGCAGGTCCACAACATACGCATTGGATCCAACGCGTTTCAACACTCTAAAGGGACCGGCTCCGCGAGCTTGCAACTTCTTAACGGTTCCAGAGGGAAACCGTTCAGGTCTTACCCTGATCATGACGTATTCACCCTCCTGGAACTCTCGGTGGTGTCGGTGGGCATCGGCTAACTCCTTGTACCGTGCATTGCTGGACTCAATGTGACGACGGATGTCGTCATGCAAACTCCTAACATGCCTAGCAAATGACTCGGCCGACTCCGACACTCTAGCATGGACAGGCATGGGGACAAGGTCAACGGGTTTCCTAGGCCTACGACCTGTGACAATTTCAAATGGACTCATGCCAGTAGACCTATTCACCGAATCATTATATGCAAACTCAGCCATAGGTAGAATGAGATCCCAATCCCCAATGCGGTCCCTAACAAGACATCTCAAAAGATCACCCAGACTCCTATTGACCACCTCGGTCTGACCATCTGTCTGGGGATGGTATGCAGTGGAAAACTTGAGGTGCGTACCCATCATATGCCATAGTGTCTTCCAAAAATAGGAAGTGAACCTAACATCACGGTCAGACACTATAGTGCGAGGCAACCCGAACTTGCACACCACATGAGTAAGGAATAGGCGGGCTACCCTGGAAGCATCCGAAGTCTTTGAGCAAGGGATAAAGAGGGCCATTTTCGAGAAACGGTCAACCACCACATAGACCGAATCATGCTTCCTGGAGGTACGTGGCAATCCCAAAACAAAATCCATGCTGACATCCTGCCACGGGGCATCAGGCACGGGGAGAGGCGTATAAAGGCCCGAGCTTTGCTTCTTCATTTTGGCCGTAGCACATGTACGGCACTGAGCCACGATGTTAGCAACATCGCGCTTCAAGCTCGGCCAATAAAATCGATGCTCCACTGCCTCAATAGTCTTGTTCCGACCAAAGTGGCCGGCTAGACCTCCCGCATGTAGTTCCCACACTAGGAAATCTCGAACCGAAGTTCGGGGAACACATAGCCTGCTACCTCGAAAGAGGTAACCCTCCTGAAGCACATAATCATCATGGTCTCTCGAGGGCCCGGCCTGGAGAGTAGTAAAAATCTGACCGAAGTCAGGACAATCAACATAGGCCTCCTTCATCTTCTCTAGCCCTATGACCTCGGCACTCATGGTGGTAAGAAGACATGCTCGCCGACTCAAGGCATCGGCCACCTTGTTCTCCACTCCAGCCTTATGTTTTAGCACAAAGGTGAACTGCTGGAGATACTCAACCCAACGACTATGACGCGAATTCAGCTTCTTTTGGGAATGGAGGTACCTCAAAGCCTCATGATCGGAGTATAAGACAAACTCCTGATGTAATAGGTAATGCCTCCAATGCCTAAGAGCCTGAACAACTGCGTAAAACTCTTTATCATATGTGGAATATCGCAGTTTCGCGTCATTCAGCTTCTCGCTGAAATATGCGATCGGGTGGGACTCCTGACTCAAAACTCCTCCTATCCCAACACCCGACGCATCACAACAGACCTCAAACACCTTCGAGAAATCAGGCAGTCGAAGGATAGGTGTCTGGGTCATGCGCTCCTTGATGTCCCTGAAGGCAGCAGATGCGGCCTTCGTCCATACAAATGTGCCCTTACGGATGCAATCCGTGATCGGGGCAGTGACGGAACTAAATCCGCGGATAAAGCGACGATAGAACGTCGCAAGACCATGAAAGCTGCGGACGTCATGAATCGTACGGGGTTCCGGCCACTCAACAATGGCCCGGACCTTCTCCGGATCGGCGGAGACCCCAGTACTAGACACAATAAAACCCAAGAAGGTAAGCTGAGGTGTCATGAAGGCACACTTCTGTGGGTTTGCATAAAGCTGCTCTCGCCTGAGAAGAAGACAGACCTGCCGAAGGTGGTCTAAGTGGTCCCCCGTGGTGCGACTATAGATAAGGATGTCGTCAAAGTACACCACTACAAAGACTCCAATGAAAGGTCGAAGGACCTGTGTCATGAGTCGCATGAATGTGCTAGGGGCATTGGTCAAACCAAAAGGCATGACCAACCACTCATATAGACCGTCCTTGGTCTTAAATGCGGTCTTCCACTCATCACCTGGCCTAATCCTCACCTGATGGTAGCCACTCTTAAGATCGATCTTCGAAAAGATAGTGGCACCTGCCATCATGTCTAGCATGTCATCCAGGCGGGGAATAGGGAACCTGTACTTCACGGTGATTTTGTTGATGGCACGACTATCAATGCACATTCTCCACGTGCCATCCTTCTTCGGGGCGAGTAATGCGGGTACAGCACATGGACTCATGCTGTCCCGGACAGATCCTCTCTGCACAAGCTCATCGACCTGCCGTTTAAGCTCGGCATGCTCCGTGGGGCTCATTCGATAATGAGGAAGATTGGGCAAAGAAGAGCCCGGAACAAGGTCGATGGCATGCTGAATATCCCGCATAGGTGGGAGTCCCTCGGGAAGCTCATCGGGGAATACTTCAGCATACTCCTGCAGAATGGGAACAACCTCGGGTGGGAGCTCACCCTCGGAGTCCCGCTCCACCTCTCGGACCGTAATGGCAAACACCGGACAGCCCTGACTAAGCTCCTGCTCCATTTCCCGGGAGCTAATCATCATCAATCTCCTCGTCGAGGGCTCTCCTGGGCCAGAGGTAACGGTCATAGCCCGATCTGGGGATGGGGTACTAGGCCCGGAACGGAAGGCTTCGGAGTACTAGGGCCAGTAGGACCCCTAACAGATGGGCTCCTGGGCCGAACGGGTTGGAGGGTGACCCGCTGGCCATCGTGGTCGAAGGTACAGGTGTTCGACCGACCATGGAGTGTGGCATCTCGGTCGAATAACCACGGCCTACCAAGAATGATACTTCCCACTTCCATGGGAAGAACATCACACCAGATCTCGTCACGGTAGGAGTGGAGCTGCAGCGGGACCAAGCACCGCAGCCTGACCGAAATGGAAGTGGTATCCACCCATGATACCTGATAGGGACAAGGATGGTCTACGGGTGTGAGACCAAGACGAGTGACAGCGTTCGTGGAGATTGCATTGATACAACTCCCGCTATCGATGACCACCTTGCAAATTTGCTTTCCCAGCCTACAGAATACATGAAGGATAGTGGTCCGGCGCCAGTCATCACTGACCTGTGGCTGGGTGAGGATACATCTGACGACCCCCACATGGGTATCGTCCGACTGCTGGACATCCTGGGCCTCACCTCCCATCTCATAGTACTCGTCAGCTAACTCTTCATCTGCCTCATAGCTGACTAACTCGAGGCCCGCAGGGGTGGTATCCTCGGCCTGTGTGTCCCCAATGTGAAGAGATGGACGGGTGGGACACTGGTTGGCAAAATGGCCAAACCCATTGCAGCGATAACACTGCTGCCGTGATCCACTAGGCTCCCCAATCATAGGTCCTTTACCTTTATCCTCCCGACGGATAGGAGGCGTGGGCAACAAAGGACGTGCAGAGGTGCGGGTGCCGGTGGACGGGCTATGGGTGGGGCCGTAAGATGCTGGGGACGAGGAAGGTCCCTCGGGGGTGGAGGACGAGGCCTAGGAGCAAAGGGCTCGGGGCGAGCGGGCTCCTGAGGTCATGCCATGGGGGCCCTCGGATACGTGCCAGATGAGCCACGGGACTCGACACTACGAAGGGGAAAGAGCCCAACCGATGGGGTGACTCGAACTCGGCCTCGAACTGTTCCAATTCGAGAGCAATCTGATATGCCTGCTCCAAAGTGGTGGCATTGCGGCGAAAGAGTTCATATTGATAATTAGGCCGCAAACCTCTCCGAAAGCGGGATATCGTCATGGTGCTCTCTTCCGTGACCCCGCACCGCAAATAATACTCATCGAACTCGGCGGTGTACTCGGTCACGGATCGGTTCCCTTGGGAGATGCTTTGCCACTTGTCTATAAGACGTTGGCGATATGAGGCAGGAAGGTACTTCTCCCTCAATTTGAGTTTCATATCATCCCAGGTACCGATTTGGGGTTGACGTCGCTGGTTGAGCAGGCTCTCCACATTGATCCAATACGTTTGGGCCTGCCCTTGCAGCTTCATCTTCGCATATCGGACTCTTCGGTGGTCCGTCATCTCAAACCACTCGAAGTACCGGTCCATACCGGCCTCCCAATCTAGATACACCCTAGGGTCCAAGGACCCGCTAAAAGTGGGAGGGTCCGCACGCACACCCCTAAGAATGCGGTCGTCATCCTCGTCATCACGATTCCGTCGTTGATGACGACGACCGTTACCCCCGTGATCATTGTCGGAGGCATAATCATCCACTATAGGCGCCTGTTGCCTCCCGACATCCTCTACCTGAGCCCTTGGCACAGCGGGTTGCTGCACCGGCTCTTGTTGGCCGTTCGTCGGCGCGGGTTGCGCCGCTACTGGGCCCCTCTCTAGGACGGCAATCCTCCCAACAAGGCCTTGAATGGACTGCTCCGAAACCCCGGCCCGATCCTCGAGGACCTTCATCCTCCCTTCTAGACGCGTCCCTATGCCATCCATACGCGTACTAAGACCATCCATACGCGTGTCTAAACGATCCATGATGGCCCGGAACATCTCGGCCGTGGAAGACTCATCGGAACTACGGGCTCGGGAGTCCGCCATAGGTGGTGGTGGCGAGTATTGGGTGCCTCGACGGGTGGGCATGCAAAGACGTACGGACTAGGTGACAACGACCGACTAATGCAAACACACTAAATGATACACTTAGACCTAATTGCAATTTGAAAACACTCCTTTTTTGGTATTTTGAAAGAATGCAATTTAAAACACTTTTTTTTGTTTTGAAAAGAATGAGACTCGACTACACCCTAGACACGGCCAAGACTCGGTACGCGGCGGAGGTAATCGACCCGAAGGTCACTCGCGCAAGTGTGTGGTCTTCCCGGTAGGCGAAGCCTAACGGTCGGACAACACCTTTGGATATACCGAGTGAAGGTGTGTGTGGGGTAACCTTAGACTATGCAAGACTTATGCAACGACTACCCTAGACTCGACTGCTCTGATACCAAACTGATGCGGGACGGACACGGGAGACGACACTATACAGTGCCACCCTCGGACTCTAGATGAAGACGCGACCAGCAATACACACCAGGGAGACACTAAGCCCGACACTACGAGCTCCTAGTGGCAAAATGTCGCTAACAGAAGTAGAAGCTCACTCGTCGTCCCAAGCGAGGGAAAGCGCGGACCGTGCGCGGTTAAGGAACCGGCGGAGGTCAAGGGTAGTCCGACTCAACTTCCGGACTCGGATCGAGTCGCGGGACGGGTCACTCTCACTCTCACAGCGGTGACATGGACACACGGGCTAGTACCTACACTCCCGGCAGCGGCCTAAGACCGTATACTAGCTAAGCAATGTAACGCCAAGAAGTTAAGACCTTTACCTCCACGCACCCGGCGTGGCGAAGACACCCCGGCTGACTTACGGACCCCCGGTTAACATAATTCACAGCGGTACAAAGGATTCGACCCACTCCACGCAGGGAGGTAAAAGGTCACATGTGGGCCCCAGGGATCATGTAAATCAGGTTGACAGGCAGCATCTTGATGTCGACTCGACGCGCCGAACTCCGCGTTTTCGTGCTTTCCGAACGGCGGGTTCTGCGGGCCCGTGGGGCCCACGGATGGCGCTGTCCTCCGGATCTGCGGAGGTGGGTCCCACTATGATGGAGACCCCTGGTGGCGCGCCTCCACGGACGGCGGTCGGCCGGAGACACCGATTGGTGGCCGGTCGGGTCCGATCTTCAAGTTGTGGAATGGCTGCCCACGGATTTCAGTTCTGTTTTCCCTGCGCGCGCTCCGGCGAAAACAGCCGCTGCGGTCGATCCCGACGTCGGATCGGGACGCATGAGCTATCGTTGGAAAGCTCTCTTCAAATGCTTCAATCTAGACTCAGAGAGATCTGATGGATCTAGCCAGATCTAGACTTTAATGAATTTACAAATCCCTGTTGTACAGTAACCGAGACATCAGATTTACAGGGTACTTGTCTGAGAACCACCGTTGACCGCCTACTTTCCGTAGGAATCAGACTTCGAGCTCTTCTTCAACTTTGTAGATAATCAAACCACGAAGCTGGGACAATTTTTAGAATTGGATTTGGAGGTGGTGGTGATTTGATAGGATTTTTGGAGTGTCTGGTGGTCGGATCTGGGAACTGGGGAATAGAACTGTAGCTAGGACTGAGAACGAATTTTAGAAAATATGAAATGGACGAACCAAAAATTAAAAAAAATGGTGGATGAAGGGATGGATGCAAGGAACACCCAGTTAAATTGGGCGAACCAAAGAAAATCAAAAAAAGGACCTAAGACTTAAAACTCTGGGCGGGTGGAAATGGAAACAGACAGTAGACAGATCTGGAAACTGTGATTGGATGAAAATAAAAAAATACCAAATGAGATCTTTATGACCAACCAAAATTCTGAGGACGTCCTGGAACCTCTGGGACATCCAGTAAAAGTTCCAGCTCGATCGGAGGCCGTGGCTGAGACTGGAATTTCGTGGAAGTGGCTGTGGTACTGCGCGGACAGAACTCCGGCGGTGGCGATGGCGGCTCGTGGCGGCGGCGGCGGCGACCGGAACTGATAGGGTGGAGTCACACCACCAAGAGGCAGCCTTCACAGCTGCAAGGGGGAGAGGGAGAGAGGAAGGGGGCGGCCTAGGCCTTGCTCCAACATTAAGTTTGATTCAAATGGCATTAATTCCACTAAAATGAAAAAATACAACTCTTTATAGGTTACATGCCAAATCCAATATCCACCCTTAGATCTAGGTATGGGGGAATGGATGGCTTGGATTGGATGTGACCAACCACAAAAAGAAATATTTAAAAGAAACCAATTCATAATTTTATCCCATGTGGTCAAAGAAGGAGAGGAAAGAAAAGAAAAAAACTAACCAACCTAGCCTAATAATGCCAAAAGAGGGGGCGCCCCCTTCTTGGGCCCTTCTTGGGCCAAGTTGCTTCAAGGCTTGTTAAGGCCTTCCACAAGCCCATCTTATCCCAATCTAGGTGGCCCATGTGGAGTGGAGGCTTATATGGGCCTTAAGTGGCTTAAGAACCCAATATGAAGCCTAATGAGGCCTTATAACCCAATATGGCACTTAACCCTTAATGGACCCTAAAGGACTCACCCATTTGGCTTATTAAGAGCCTTACATTGAACCCAATATGACAAACCCAAATAAAACACTCATTACAACCCAATTACAAGGCAAACCATTGCTAAAACAATACAAGGAAATGCTAAAAATGACCAAGAATCAAGGTGGGGCTTCCAGGCTATCCCCGAGCCAAAGAGAAGCTGCTGTAGATCGAGTGGTGCTCCGTGTACGGTACTGATGGCTCGCCGGCTCGTGCCTCTCGCGTGCTCTGGTGTCCGCACCAAGGGGGAGGAAAGAGGGCATGGGGCTGGTGTTATGTGTGTGTGGGTGTACGCAGAGGAGAGAAGAGAGGTTGGCTGGCGGAGGGCGGCTACATGGGTGGAAAGTGAGCAAGAGAGAGGGAGAGGGAGTGAAGGAGGCTAGCAGGGGAGATTAGGAGAGGGAGAGAGGGACAACCGGTGCTGGAGAGATAGAGAGAGAGGGCTGAGGATTGGAGAGGGTGAAGATAGGGGAAGGGTGATGCGTGACAAGACACGGACACGACAAGCTCGCGATCGTCCCTTAACGAGGGAAGCGTCGGACGTGCGCGGTTGAGAAACCGGCAAGAGCTAGGGTGGTCGGCTCTCTCTTTCGTGCCCGGATCGGGTCACGGGACGGTAACGCTCTCTCTCGCAGCAACGGTGATATAAATAGAAAGCGAGCTAATTACCCTATCATGCTCTCTAGCAGCGGCATAAACAAGCATATATGAAATTAAGCAAAATGCCAAGTAAGGGAGCGAATGCGATACCTCCACGCGCTCGGCGTGGGGAAGACGGACCCGGGCGAAAACTCGTACTCCCGGGAAACTTAACACACAATAATTACAGCAATGGGAACTTGCCCACTCCACGCAGGGAGGTAAAGGGCTATACAAATGGGCCCGGGAGGACCGAATTCGGGTTGACGGGCAGCTTCGGGTGTTGATTCGGCTACACGCCTGTTCACGACCGTGGGGTCCACGTGCTGTCCGGAGGGGCCGTGTGGGACCCGGTGGTATCGCTGTAGTGGAGACACTTGGAGAAGCGCTCCCCGGGCTGGCGGCACGCTGGTTCGCCGGTCGGAGGCCGGGCGGCTCCGTTCGGCACCGGTCGAAAAAACCGATCGGAAATCTGCCGGTTCTGGATTTCAGCACGCGCTCCGGTGAGAACGGACGCTGCGATCAGCACTGGTGTCGGAATGCGACGAGATCAGAGCCGTTGGAAAGCTGCTTCGAAGTACTACAATCTAGTGGCCTTCAGAAAAATTCACCAGATTTGTACTTTGTGTTGGCGAATTTTATATGCTGCTGTTGTACAGTAACCGAAGACTCAGATCTGCAGACAACTTCCCTGTTGATTGCCTTTGACCGTGAAGTAGATGTCCGAATTTGAAGATGTGTTCTTCAAAAAGGTTGTAGGAAATTGAACAAGGAAATCAGAAATATTTTTGGAGTTCGATTTGGAGGTGGTGGTGATTAGTTCTTATTTTTCAAGTGGAGGGTGGTCGGATCTGGGATCTGACTAAAAACACTGTATCAGAGGAAGAACACGAATTTCTAAAAATATCTAGAATGCTGATAAAAAATTAAGAAACTTTGTGGAGGTAGAGGGTGATGGACAGAACTCCCAGTAAAATTGGGAGGGCTTGGATAAATCAAAAAGATGGTCGGAGGGGGAGAATTCAGAGGTTCTGTCACTGTAGATAGAAACCTGGCAGATCTGGGATGACAGGTTGGACGAAAATGTAAAAATACTAAAAGATGGAATTTTGGCGTGAAACTTTAGGTGGATCTTGAGATGCAAGGGCTAAACACACCATAAAAAATTCAGATCAATCCATGCTCTTGGCTGAGACAGACAATTCGTTGAAGCTGCTGTGGTCGGATGAAGACAGAACTACAGAGGCGGCTCGATGGCGGCACGAACGGCGGCGGCGGCGGCACAGACAATCACCGGAGGTTGAGAGAGGATGAAAGGAGATAGAATACACTCTAGATCTGGGGTTGGGGATGGAAGAACAGCAGGGGAAGAGAGAGGGGTGCAATATGCTCCTTGGCTTTCACAAAATTTTCTGATTTTTCATTGAATTTCATATGAAAATACAAGGTTATATATGACTCCAACCAAATCAATTGTGCACCCTAGGATCTAGGGAAGGGGATTGAAGGGCTGGGATGCAATGTGAATCAACACACTTAATACATATTTTAATCTAACTTGACCATTTCTATTCAAACTTAGACTAATTCCATTCCAACTCTACCTAAATCACACCTAACAAGCCTAATAAGGCCAAAAGAGAGGGCGCCCCCCTTCATGGGCCAAGGGCCATTCATGGGCCAAGAGCCACCCAATATATCATGCTAGTCATGGGCCATTCCCACTTAGATGGCCCATGGGAGAGTGGAACCCAATTTGGGCCTTAAGTGTCTTAATGACCCATTTAAAACCAAATGACCCAATATGAAGTAGCACCCTTAAGTGGACTTAAACCATGATACCTAGTAATGGACTCTTCCTAGAAATGTGGCCCAATGGCTTAATTAAACCTTACAAAGAGAGCCCAAATGAAAAAAATCAAAAATTACACACTTTCAAGCCAATACAACCCATACTACACACCTATACAAGCCAATACATACAATACAACCCATAAGCTCTTGATGTCCTCATCAATTCTCCCCGGGTGGGAGGAACTCGACCCCGTCGAGTAGGGGTATGGATGCTCGAGTTCTCTGGCAGATCCGTCACCGTGACAAGTAACGCGGGTATGTCTCACTCCAAGTGATCGTCACCTGCTCATTCCATATATACTCGATATGCGCAAACTGCTATGGGCTAAAGGTGGACACTCCGGGTGGGGCACTCTCAAAAGGGAAGGAAGCAGCTCGAAGACTCACTAGGAATCACCGCTGAGTCCCTGTAGGTGACTAGATCCGGGTATAGATATAGAACCGCTCCCATACTCATCGAGTGAGTCGACTCGCTTCACCCTCATCTTGCACAAGACACATGCAGACAAACAAACTACACACACGTATGCAAACCACACAGATAAAAACACACGGACTCACCTATGACCCTAGACACACCTAATGTTAGTCCGACCCGGACATGGGTGACGGCGGACCAGGACACCCGAATATGTGCCATGCATGCATGTTGGGCAACTGGGAATGGATGGCATGGGGAACACCTATACGTCGGGTGTGGTTATGCGTGGATGGTCTTTTGAATGTGGGTGACTCGGGTGGTTTAGAAGGGCCGGGTGTAGGTGGGTCGGGATTGGTGGATGTAGATGGACCATCCCGAGGGGAAGGGGCATAAAAGTGGGCTTCCTTGAAGAAGGGGAGTACGGGTGGTAACTCGGGAAGCCTAATAGTGAAGGGGTCAAAAGGGTCAAAGAAGGTATGACCCCTTGTGGTGGGTTCCCACAAGTCACGGTCCCACATGTAGAAGGTTTGAAGATGTGGGTAGTCACCTTCTTGAATTGTAACGGGTGGGACGGGGATCGTAGGCAAGAAGTATGATTCCTCCCTCGGACAAAAGGGTATGAATTCGGGCTCGTCCGATAAGGGGAGGAGTAAGAGGACCTCCGTGGTGACACAACCCATGGTGCACTCGAAGGTAATGGATCCTAAGGCCGGATGGGTGAAGCTAAGACTAACGGGTTGGTCAAAACCTCGGGCCAGTAGGTGCGTCAACTTCCATTGTGAATCTAATCCCATGATAAGATCGTCCAACGTATCAACATGGTGACTAGATCGAAATGTGGTATGAAATGAGTTGACCGGCACTAAAGGTAAGGTGGGGTCCATGGATGGAAAGGGATGTGGTACCGAGCCTTCCTTGAGCCATCTAAGAAGTGGCTCGGCTATATATAGCGTACCCGTTAGAAACACGGGAGGCTCGGGATGGGGTGACCCCAAGTTTGATGGCTCCGGAGGAAGATCAGAAGTGGATAGCAATGGAGCATCCACGGGTGGTGAAGGAGCACGTGTCCTTTCCAACCAATCCGAAATCAGTTTATCGAACTCCTCGAAGGGGGGCACGGGTTGGAGGGGGCGGCAATGGAGCCCTCGTGGAGGTGTCCACCTCGTGGAGAAGGGGCCCGTGGGGTGGCTCCAAGAACATCCGATCTACCCCGGTGGAAAATCGATCTAGGTTAATACTAACCCGATCTAGGCTCGTATTCAACCCCTTAAATGCTCCCATAATGGCTCGGAACATTCCGGCCACTTCATCACCACTATGGACTCGGGGCGTGGCCATGGTGGCCAAGATGGGTTGGGTCCCCTAGGATTGGATATGCAAGGCCATTTTTTTTTTGTTTTTGTTTTATAAGCAAACTAATGCAAGCGCCTAGACATGACTTAAAATGCGATGCAAGTTGGAATGTGACTCGACTATGCAAGTTTGGAATGCATGCATACTAAGGACCCTAGACGTAAACCAAGACTCGGTACGTGGCAGAGATAAGCGATCCGAAGATCACTCGCGCAAGTGTGCGGCCTTCCCGATAGGCGTAGCCTAACGTTCGGACAACATCTTTTGAGATACCGAGTAAAGGGATGCAAATGCAACCTAGACTGACTTAGACAATGACTTAAATGACACTCTTTTTTTTTGTTTTGGACACCCTAGACTCAACTTGCTCTGATACCAAATTGATGCGGGACGAGACATGGACACGACAAGCTCGCGATCGTCCCTTAACGAGGGAAGCGTCGGACGTGCGCGGTTGAGAAACTGGCAAGAGCTAGGGTGGTCGGCTCTCTCTTTCGTGCCCGGATCGGGTCACGGGACGGTAACGCTCTCTCTCGCAGCAGCGGTGATATAAATAGAAAGCGAGCTAATTACCCTATCATGCTCTCTAGCAGCGGCATAAACAAGCATATATGAAATTAAGCAAAATGCCAAGTAAGGGAGCGAATGCGATACCTCCACGCGCTCGGCGTGGGGAAGACGGACCCGGCCGAAAACTCGTACTCCCGGGAAACTTAACACACAATAATTACAGCAATGGGAACTTGCCCACTCCACGCAGGGAGGTAAAGGGCTATACAAATGGGCCCGGGAGGACCGAATTCGGGTTGACGGGCAGCTTCGGGTGTTGATTCGGCTACACGCGTGTTCACGACCGTGGGGTCCACGTGCTGTCCGGAGGGGCCGTGTGGGACCCGGTGGTACCGCTGTAGTGGAGACACTTGGAGAAGCGCTCCCCGGGCTGGCGGCACGCTGGTTCGCCAGTCGGAGGCCGGGCGGCTCCGTTCGGCACCGGTCGGAAAAACCGATCGGAAATCTGTCGGTTCTGGATTTCAGCACGCGCTCCGGCGAGAACGGACGCTGCGATCAGCACTGGTGTCGGAATGCGACGAGATTAGAGCCGTTGGAAAGCTGCTTCGAAGTACTACAATCTAGTGGCCTTCAGAAAAATTCACCAAATGTACTTTATGTTGGCAAATTTTATATGCTGCTATTGTACAGTAACCGAAGACTCAGATCTGCAGACAACTTCCCTGTTGATTGCCTTTGACCATGAAGTAGATGTCTGAATTTGAAGATGTGTTCTTCAGCAAGGTTGTAGGAAATTGAACAAGGAAATCAGGAATATTTTTAGATTTGGATTTGGAGGTGGTGGTGATTAGTTCTTATTTTTGAAGTGGAGGGTGGTCGGATCTGGGATCTGACTAAAAACACTGTATCAGAGGAAGAACACGAATTTCTAAAAATAGCTAGAAGGCTGATAAAAATTTAAGAAAGTTTGTGGAGGTAGAGGGTGATGGACAGAACTCCCAGTAAAATTGGGAGGGCTTGGATAAATCAAAAAGATGGTCGGAGGGGGAGAATTCAGAGGTTCTGTCACTGTAGATAGAAACCTGGCAGATCTGGGATGACAGGTTGGACGAAAATGTAAAAATACTAAAAGATGGAATTTTGGCGTGAAACTTTAGGTGGATCTTGGGATGCAAGGGCTAAACACACCATAAAAAATTCAGATCAGTCCAGGCTCTTGGCTGAGACAGACAATTCGTTGAAGCTGTTGTGATCGGATGAAGATAGAACTGCAGAGGCGGCTTGATGGCGGCACGAACGGCGGCGGCGGCGGCACAGACGATCACCGGAGGTTGAGAGGGGATGAAAGAAGATAAAATACACTCTAGATCTGGGGTTGGGGATGGAAGAATAGAAGGGGAAGAGAGAGGGGCACAATATGCTCCTTGGCTTTCACAAAATTTTCTGATTTTTTATTGAATTTCATATGAAAATACAAGGTTATATATGACTCCAACTAAATCAATTGTGCACCCTAGGATCTAGGGAAGGGGATTGAAGGGCTGGGATGCAATGTGAATCAACACACTTAATACATATTTTAATCTAACTTGACCATTTCTATTCAAACTTAGACTAATTCCATTCCAACTCTACCTAAATCACACCTAACAAGCCTAATAAGGCCAAAAGAGAGGGCGCCCCCTTTCATGGGCCAAGGGCCATTCATGGGCCAAGAGCCACCCAATATATCATGCTAGTCATGGGTCATTCCCACTTAGATGGCCCATGGGAGAGTGGAACCCAATTTGGGCCTTAAGTGTCTTAATGACCCATTTAAAACCAAATGACCCAATATGAAGTAGCACCCTTAAGTGGACCTAAACCATGATACCTAGTAATGGAATCTTCCTAGAAATGTGGCCCACTGGCTTAATTAAACCTTACAAAGAGAGCCCAAATGAAAGAAATCAAAAATTACACACTTTCAAGCCAATACAACCCATACTACACACCTATACAAGCCAATACATACAATACAACCCATAAGCTCTTGATGTCCTCATCAAAGGGAGAACGGAGGGGTGAAGGAAGGGAGAGGCCACAGAGGGCGTGTGAATGTGAGCTAGAGAGAGAAGGAGAGGGAACGGGAGAGAGGTGTTAGAAGGGGGGACCGCCAGGGGTGGGTGCCATGGTGGAAAAGAGGGAGAGATGGGGATGCTGCTGAGGTGAAGAAGGAGGGGGAGAGAGGCCGGTTGGTGGCCTTGACTGTGGGAGTTTTAGAGAGAGGGAGAGAGACGAGGGAGATCGAGAGGCTCAAGGAGAGGTGAAGGGGGCGCTGCAGTGTGGGGAGTTTTGTGGTCTCAGAGGAAATGAGAGGGTGGAGGAGAAAGAGATCGAAGGAGAGAGGAGACGAGAGAATGAGTGAGAGGGAGGGTGGAGAGAGAGACGTAGGAGGGAAAGGAGGGGAACAGAGGTAGAGTGGGGGCTTCCCATCTTTCCAAAAATTCTAACTTCATTTCATTGTTTTTCCTTCTAAAGAAGAGTTACATGACCTTTTATAGACTCTTCAAGGAAAACCAAAAGACAACTCATTAACATCTAATACCTACTCATCATAACTCTCTTAGGAAAACTAAAAGACACAAAATTAAAAGACTCTTACATGATTATTGTAGACATAATTAATATAAAACATGACCCATTAGGCTCGTACATATGGCCCAATTAACATGAGACAACTAAAACTTAAATAGCTATTTTATAATTTTGTTGTAGCCGCTTGCCGATCCCATCAATCTTGTGGCGGGAAAATTTTCCCCTGGCCTTCCTATATATATGAAGCTTCTTCAAGAGAAGAAGCTGATGCTGCCTAGAGAGAGCCACGCCCTAAAGCATCTACAAAGAACACTTTTGAGAGGGGTGAGAGACCAGCCCAGCACTAAGGGCGACCCAGTCCAGTGTTGTAAGAGCACGAGAAAGAAGTGAGATCAGCCTTGAAAGAGCGCAGCCTTGCAGTCTACCGTTGCTTGAAAAGTAAGATCTTCGGATCTAAAATTATAGATGTAGTCACCAACATCCAGATCTGTATCTGAAGATTTAGTTGATGTTTTTATTTCTCTAGCTCTTATTTTTTCTACTGCACTTGCAGTGATTTCCTTTTGACTTCTTCATTTCACTCATTTCATTTAAAACCATCCCTATCAGTTTTGTGTGTAGGAAGACAGACAGAAGGAAGTACGGTCTGTGGTTTGGCTGGTTAAGCTCGTAAGCTGTGTGTCAGCAGTTGGCTTGGTGAACCCCGCAAGTTGTGTGTCAGCATTGGCTTGTTGAAGCCCGCAAGCTGTGTGTCAGCAGGAAAGCCTCACCGGGTTTGGTGAGGGGTGGATGTAGGTTGCGGATCTGCAACCGAACCACCTTAAAAATCTCCTGTGTCGTGGGTTGTGCATCTTGTGTGATTGCTCCATTTTTCCTATCCCCATTCATAGGTTGATATGCTTGCTTCATCGTATGCAATGTGGGTTATCTCCACCGCACACTAAAGCGTTGTGGTTTCAGTTATCTTGTCTATATATTGCTTATCCTCTGCATTGCATTCACATTACCTTAGCTGCCTGTTGCACCCTTACACATAGGCACTAAGGAACATACTCAAGCAAAGGAGAATCATCTTGCATACAGATCTAATTCGTTCTAATCATAGACATGTGCTTCACTATCTGTGTGAGAGTATCTACCTCACATGTTCAGTGCTTTGACCTCTGTAGTCTTTGGACCGCCATTTCCTCTTAAGCCATTCTATTTAATTCCTCTACGCATTCTGCCTAAGTGTTTCATTCATTTCATAGGAGTGGTTTATGTTTCTGGTTGCTAAGAGTTTTAGTTTTAAATAGGCCATTGTCCTTGAAAGGATCTATTCAACCCCCCCTTCTAGATCTGATTGCACTACGTGTGACCCAACAAGTGGTATTAGAGCCAAGCTCTGCCAGTCAAAGATCCCACGATCTGCAGAGAAAGATGCCGATGCATTCTAATCAAATGGCTTCATTTGCTACACACGCTTCGATGGCTTCTCCGCCTATTTATGATGGTTCAGATTTTTCTATATGGATAGGGAGAATATTTGTCTATGTCAAATCCATAGATCCACATTTGTGGAATCTCATTTACATTTGTCCTCATGAGCTGCCATCAAATTAAGATGAATGGTCTGCTGAACACGAGACCAAACATATTGATAACCTTGCGACATTCAACTTGATAAAAGCTGCAGTTGATTTTAGGTTACTTAATCGTGTGTCCACCTGTAGCACAGCCAAGCAGATCTTGGACATATTGGTGAGTATCCATGAGAAGGGAGAAGAAAAAGCGCATGAATGCCTCATGGCTGACCGATCAGAGCAGTCAAGTAATCCATCCTCATCTCAGGTAAGCTCTGACTATGAGGACTTTACATTTGAAGAACTCATGGAGGCCTATGATGAGTTGATCAAGCAGTACAAAAAGGTGAAATCAGAAAACTGAAAACTGAAAAAGGATGCGAAGAAAAGCAGTCAAGGTGAGAGTTCCTTCTGTAAAAATTGCTCAGCCTTTGAAGAGCTTAATGAAACTCTTTCCTTTGATTTAGATATGCATAAACAAACCGTTGCATGCTTAAGAGATGAAAATGGAACCCTTCAAGCTGAAATCATTAGATTAGAAGATATTGTAAGAAGACTTCAAGATAAGTATAAATCTGCATCAAGTGATCAATACTTGAAAGAAAACAAATCTCTCACTGTAGAAAATGAGAATCTTAAGGGTGAAAATGAAAGTCTGAAGAAGGAAAACAGTGAGCTACTTGCTAAGTTGAATGCGTGTGAAAAAGGCAAGAGTGTGTGCAGTGATGAATCTGAAAAATTGATTACTCTCCAAAAAGAATTTGATCACTGTAAAACTGTCAATGAATTGCTAAATGAACAACTAGCCGAGTGTGAGGTAGATTTGGCTACTGCGGATCAACATATCTCCTCACTTGAAAATGAAATCCAATATTTAAATAATTCATTGTTATGATTTGTGGAAGGACAAGAAAACCCGGAAAGACTATTGGGGACAAAAGTGAACTATCAAAGAGAAGATTTGGGCTATAAACCAGTGAACAAAAAGAATTTTGGAAGCAAGCTATACACATCTTTTGTTTCAAGTTCAAATGAAGCCCAGTCATCAAAAACATCCCCTAATGTACAGAAAAATCAAAAACACAACAAAAATCAGAAAAAAAAACATTTATCAAAAATAGAGAATTGATTTTGTCGATATTAACATGCATGCTAGGAAACTCATTGATAAACACCATGCTTTCCACAAAATGAATGTTCATTGCTTTCATGGTGGTAGACATGGTCATATCATGCATGATTGTTTTATTTTAAGAAATGATGAGTTAAGGGCAGGATCAATTCAAGTAAGAGGGTAAGGAAAGAAACAGGCCAACTCTGGCAGAGGGCCTGCACAGCAGAACTCTGCACAGACCCGCATGGGGAATCAGAAGAGTCGACACTCTCATACAAGCAGGTCGACACTCCCCATGGCTTTAAACAGAAATCTTCCTCCTCGCTGCTCTCATCGTGGTAAGTCTGGCCACACATTCCAAGAATGCTGGCATCTGAAAGAAAGACACCACCCTCATGCCATAAAAGGTAAATTACATGCTCACCCACAAAAACATAATGCACATGCACACGCACATGCACACATAAAGAATACCCAATCTGTTGTACGTTGTTTCTATTGTGGAAAAAATGGGCATGAGATGTATGACTGTCATACAATGAGGGAGGATAATTTGATTGCCCAGAAAAAGATGGGCCAAGATGCTAAATATGTTGCTAACCCACAAGGACCCAAGCAACCTTGGGTACCACAAAATTCAAAACGAGAATTGTGGGTGCAGGTGCCTTGGAGCTGAGCAAAGTTCAATCTGGAAAATAAATGCTCAAGGCACAAGTATGTAAATAAATTTTTTAATTCATGATAAATCTGCATGTTAGGCTAGCATTGCAGTCATTGCATCAAAAAGTTATCTTGATGTCAATTTATCCAGCATGTCTGAAAATTCCAATGCTCCATCTATATACCCCCAGGGAGTGAGATGAATATCTAAGCTAGATTACCTGCTTACACCTTGTTTGACCATGGTATATCAAATACTGAATTGTGGAAAGGCAGGTTATGCTTGCCTGAAAGCATTCACTATGCGTGAGGTGGTCTTAGGACTTATGTTCTCCGCCAAGCACCAAGGGTCAAGGTATCATGTAAAATAGTCTAGACACTCATGTGCCAAATCTATTTAACTCACTGCGTATATGCTTCATTCAGAGTTAATCATACACAGCATGCAAACAGGGGGAGTAAAACAAATTCTTTTTGAATCCATTACATCGCATTCATTTTGAAAATTCCAAAAAGATTTATTGTCATGCATAAAGTCAGGGAGAGCTCTTGCATTTCATAGTTTACTCATGTGCATTTGTTTTCATGCATATACTGATTTCAAAATTGATTGCATACCATATTGAACACATCAAAATTGAGTCTGCATCATTTTGTGATCTCATGCTCCTCAAGGTTCATCATGTTAAAAGAACACAAAAATGCATATTCCATTGGAAGCATATTCAGGGCATTGTGCATTCATACATGTCTTAGGTTACACACTCTATTGTCAACCCAGGCACTTGTTTAGGGGGAGTCAACATCTAGAATTCAGTCTGCATTCATGCATTCATTTCTGATTATTGTGTGCTCAGTTTGCATTATGTTCTCTGTTCGAACCCTATGCACAACTTCAGGGGGAGTGTTTATCTTCAACTCTCATCCTTTACTCATTAGCACTCCCTGCTCAAATCAGACATGCATAATATTCCATGATTGTACCTCAGGTCTGAAATATTTTTGATGCCCATAAGGCTTTCTAGACTGACTGGAATCTGCCTTCTTGTATAACCAGCCATCTAGTTCCAGAATTCCTTGAATACCTTGAACTTTTTGGAGGATCTTCTATTTGTTTTCAAGTTTGCTAATTAGAGTAAATCTTCAAGAAGAATCTTCTTTTATTGAGTTCTGTGACTGCCTTGAACATGAAAGCTATTGGTTTAGAATTAATGATTTCTCGAGCCCTTTTGTCAATAATCTTGAAAATGTTTATGCTCAGGCTTAATTGACCTAAACTAGCTTTTCATGCTTTGACAAGTTATGCCTTCTTGAATCTGAAAGTTTATTTTAAGTACAAAGGCATCCTTGTTTGAGAAACTCCTATTTTGTATTGTTTTTAAATATTTGGTGTTTCTGAACATTTCAAAAGGAATTACATTGTTTATGCTGAATCTTAGCCATACTGAGTAACTGGGGATATTGGCGTCTGATAAATGTATATCCTCATGTAAAAAGGTGTATGCTGAGTTTAGTGCTTTAAGGCAGAGCAATGGCATTGGAATCACTGAGAAATCGAGTCCCTTCACCAAAGAAGTGGAGAAGACCGCGTCATGAAATGCCATGCTATCTCTATTCTAATTGAGGCAAAACTGTGAGCTACACTGAGTAACTAGGGGTGCTTGCATCTGTTAAACGTGCACACTCACGTCAAAAGGTGAATGCTACACTTGACTGCTCGTAAAATGATAATAGTCAATTTTCAAAAGTGGTTTCAAAAGGAAAATCTGAATGTGTAGCACTCATGCACAAAATCAAAATCACCTAAGTGTTTAGCCTCAATACTTTTCAAAGTAATTCTCTCAGGAGCCAATGGAATTGAATGAGTAAGATAAGAGGATGTTACCTTGGTTTTGATATGAATTTTTGGTTCACTTCTATTAAACTTGAATGCAAATGTCTTCATGTGATTCTATTGAGCATGCTAGAATTCATTAGCATTAAACCAATCTGAATGTAAGGGGTGGTTCATTCGAGTTCTATAACTGAAAATTCTAAAAAATCCATAACTCTGGTTCATGAACTCAGTTTCAGATCAAAGAACCTCCATCTTTTCTTGAATATGTCATCTCTTGATGCTCCTTGATGTTTGCCTTCATTTGACATATCCACATAAATCAATCAGGCTGCCATGATTATATTTTCACTCATAACAATTGGTATCATTGATGTCTTCTATCAATTGGTATCATTCATTGACACCTGGCATAAGTCCTAGCATCATTGGCATCATGAATTCAATATAGCTAGTTTTAGTTTTCATGCAACTAGGCGGCTTGCATTTTTCAACTTCTTGCACATATGTCTTGCATCCTGCATTCCCATGCATTGCATAGAAAATCTCTAAACATCTGAAAAATAGACAACTAGTAAAAATTTGAAAAACCTTTAAATCAAATTTGTTTTCTGGCTGCTGTGTCTCTCTCATACTGCATCATGATTGCCATTGTGCTGGCCATCATCAGTGGTATCACTTGCTCTCTAAACACTCAGCATCACTCACTAACAAGTGATATCAACTCCATGTCTGTTCGGTCTCCTCTCTGCATAATTCTTGCTTGACTTGCATTCACGAGGGACCCAACAAGTGGGACCCAACAAGAAAATCTATAAGGAACCAACAAGTGGTATCAACTTTAATCAGTGTACAGCCATTGGCATGTATTTCCACATCAAGTTGTGTACACTAACAAGGTATCTCAGGCTGCTACTCTTTTAATTGCTCCCTACAGGCATACACTTACTTTCACTCTGTCCATCCTATGCTAATAATCTCCTACTCTACTCCTTACCTTCCCAACTATGCCATATATTCTCTCAATTGTGTTATTTTGATGATGTCAAAGGGGGAGAGAATTATATGTGTCATTAACTAGGGATTACATAAAGGGGAGAGTCTTATATGGGGAGAGAAAGTCACTGTGCTTCAATTCATGCTTATATGTCTTTGCACTTTGACTAATAATGACTCATAGTTGTCATCATCAAAAAGGGGGAGAATGTTGGGCATGTGCGTAACATGCTTAATTCTATTGTTTTGATGATGTCTGACTATGACTCATTGATAAGTCTGACCTGCACTTGATAAACACATTCATACATTTAAGGTCATGACAACATAAGCAAGAAGATACATCTCTGTGCCATCACTAATATGTGTAAGAAATCAAGAATGACACAGAATTCAAGGCAACATGTTTCACAGAAGTCCATACAGACAGGTCACAAGAAAAGTGTCGACACCTGTTACAGAAGTGTCGACACCATAGCCATTCCTCAGCAAAGGAAGGTCGATGCTACATTGCTGTCAAGGTCAGAGCACATTTTACAAGCATGCAGCCAAAGTCGAGGCTACCTCAGTCTCAGAAGGACTAAGGTCGAAGCATACTTTGAAGATGTGAAGAAGACAAGGTCTGTGCACATATGAAGACGTAGTCGGTGCAACTTCTGCTAGCACAAGTTAAGGTCTGTGCATAACACTGTGCAAGTCAGTGCATAACACTGTGCAAGTCAGTGCACACTTTGCGTTCAGCATACAAAGTCTATGCACATCACTATTCAATCAGCATATTAGGTCGGTGCACATTTAGACAGTATGCATCTAAGGTCAGTACACATTACTGTTCATGCATATAAGAGGTCGGTGCATGTTTTTCACCTCAATACAAGGTCTGTGTACATCTCACCTTCAAGCTACAAGGTCCGTGCACATTTGCCTTCCAGCGCACATAAAGTCTATGCACATTACTGTACAGGTCAGTGCACATTTCTATATATGGTTCTCTTCATTCATGCCTTAAGGTCGGGGCAAGTTTTGGCTTGCGCTTAACAAGGTCTATGCTTATATGTCTTCAAAGTCGGTGCATGTTTCTCTTCCTTCACATAAAGTCCATGCACTTCACTGTTTAGAGTCTGTGCATATTTCTGTCTAAATTATATACATAGTCGGTGCATGTTCTTGTCAAGGCATATGCACGGTCGGTGCATCCTTCTCCTGCGCACATAGAAGGTCAGTGCAGGTTTGGCATTATGCTTGTAAGGTCGGTGCAGGTTTAGGTCGGTGCACCCTTCGCTAGTGTAGAACAAATGCACATAAAGGTCGAAGCTAGGTTCTGTTCACAAAATGAAGGTCGGTGCTAGTTTACTGAGCATGCAACATGAAGTCTTTGCATGTTTGCTTTTGGCAAACTAGGTCGGTGCACATTTCAGTTCAACATGTCTACAAGGTCCGTGCAATTTTTGCTTCGATGGTCAAGTCTATGCATATTATCATGATAGTCAGTGTAAGGTCTGTGCAAGTTACTGTTTGATGCATAGCTAGGGTCGGTGCTAGTCTGCTGTGATTAGTCATAAGGTCGGTGCTAGTTGGGTTTTCACATGGCAAAGGTTGATGCTAATTTTTCTCTTCAGCAACTAACGTCAGTGCTATCACTATTCATTCCTTCACAAAGGTCAGTGCACATTTGCTAGTATTCATCTGAAGTCGGTGCACATTTCTATTTTGTATACTAACGTCGGTGCATTGTTTCATCGCGTATATACATATAGGTCTGTGCACATTTTGCTTTCAACGCATGCAAGGTCGGTGCACATTTACCTTCAACATACATAAGGTCTGTGCATGTTTTGCTTTCTACATATCAGGGTGTGTGCACATGTACCATTTGCAGAAAAAGGGTCTGTGCACATTTTCACGATGGCACATCAAGGTCTATGCACATGCACTGTTTGCAGCAAAAGGGTCTGTGCACATTTACACGATGCATATACAAATGTCCAAATGCATAGTTTTCGAGGTATGGATGATGTACCCAAGGCTCTACCAGGCTGGACCAATGGCAAAACACCTAGCAAGAGTCTCCATCTGAAAAGGAGTCAAACCTTGAGGGAAAGATGATGTGTCTGCTGCGAACATGACAAAGACCTGCTGACCAGCTAATGGAAACTGCAGAGTACCGCATGAAGCAGACTGGGCAGCCAATGAGAACCCACTGCACCTTATCACTTTTGAACCAATCAGAGGTCTCCGTGGTCTGGCATCTGGTCCTCTCTGATGAAGATAGATGGCCCAGATTTCATCTTACCAGATCAGGAGCTACCAACCTCGTATGTTGCAGACAAGAAGAAAAGAATGTCTACCCCAAAGGCATATCAGCTGGGAGACATACTCAGAAAAAGAAGATCGTGCAGCAGGTTCAAGGAAAAAGGTGGATTTGTTCAAAGATGGAAAGAGAAGCTAGAAGAAACAGCTGCCCTTGAAAAGCACTCAAGCTCACATCGACGTATGCCTCAAGGGAAGAAGATCTTATGGCGGGAAAATTTTTCCCTGGCCTTCATATATATATGAAGCTTCTTCAAGAGAGGAAGATGTTGCTGCCTAGAGAGAGCCACGCCCTAAAGCATCTACAAAGAACACTTTTGAGAGGTGTGAGAGAGCAGCCCAGCACTAAGGGCGGCCCAGTCCAGTGCTGTAAGAGCAAGAGAAGGAAGTGAGATCAGCCTTGAAAGAGTGCAGCCTTGCAGTCTACCGTTGCTTGAAAAGTCAAATCTTCGGATCTAAAATTGTAGCTGTAGTCATAGTTTAAAAGGTCTTGAGACGGTTGTGAGGCGCTTTCTGTAAGCCTCATAAGGCGTAAGCCTTAAGGCACAACGAGACGTAAGCCTTAATAGAGAAGAAAATAATCTTAAAATAATGAAAAATACTAAAAACAATAGTGATTTTCATGTGTTAATACTATATCAATTCAATGATAAATTCATGTTATTTCAAAAGTACTAAATTATGAGCCAGCTATCTAATGCAGTTGGTTCGTCACCCTTCCCCATATGGGGGAGGGCCCGAGTTCGAGCTCGATTATCCCCTCCCTGTTAAAAAAAAGTACCTACCAAGAAAAAAAGTATTGAATTATGTTTTAAGGATAACAAAAGAAACATAAATCTTGGGAGTACCCTATAACACCACATTACATCATCTTCTCAAGTGGTGCACACGTCTCAATTAAATACCTTTAGGGGGTGAAGGCGGTGAGGCGTACCACTTCAATAAAAAAAGACGTAAGCCTCAAGTAAAAGACATGAGGCGCATGCCTCAAGGCATTTTTCTAGTGCCTCACCTTGAGGCTTAAGCCTTAGTGCCTTAAGGCGCCGCCTTTTTAAACAATGGTTGCAGTAACCAACTTCCAGATCTGTATATAAAGATTTAGTTGGTGTTTTCATTTCTCTAGCTCTTGTTTTTTCTACTGCACTTGCAGTGATTTCCTTTTGAGTTCTTCATTTCACTCATTTCATTTAAAACTGTCCCTACCGGTTTTGTGTGTAGGAAGACAGACAGAAGGAAGTCTAGTATGTGGTTTGGCTGGTTGAGCCCGTAAGCTATGTGTCAACAGTTGGCTTGGTGAAGCCCGCAAGCTGTGTGTCAGCATTGGCTTGTTGAAGCCCCCAAGCTGTGTGTCAGCAGGAAAGCCTCACCGGGTTTGGTGAGGGGTGGCCGTAGGTTAGGGATCTACAACCAAACCACCTTAAAAATCTCCTATGTCGTAGGTTGTGCATCTTGTGCGATTGCTCCATTTTTCCTATCCCCATTCACAGGTTGATATGCTTGCTTCATCGTATGCAATGTGGGTTATCTCCATCGCACACTAAAGCATTGTGGTTTCAGTTATCTTGTCTATATATTGCTTATCCTCAGCATTGCATTCACATTGCCTTAAAGGCCTGCTGCACCCTTACACACAGGCACTAAAGAACATACTCAAGCAAAGGAGAATCATCTTGCATACAGATCTAATTCGTTCTAATCATAGACCTGTGCTTCACTATCTACGTGAGAGTATCTACCTCACATGTTCAGTGCTTTGACCTGTGTAGTCTTTGGACCACCATTTCCTCTTAAGCCATTCCGTTTAATTTCGCTGCGCATTCTGAATAAGTGTTTCATTCATTTCATAGGAGTGGTTTATGTTTCTGGTAGCTAAGAGTTTTAGTTTTAAATAGGCCATTGTCCTTGAAAGGATCTATTCAACCCCCCCTTCAGGATCTGATTGCACTACGTGGGACCCAACAGCCCTTGGAGGTTCCCGTGTGGAAATGGGACCACGTGACCACTGATTTTGTGGTGGGATTGTTGAGAACTCCGAGTGGGCAAGATAGTATTTGGTTGCTGGTGGATAGGCTGATGAAGACGGCTTGGTTGTTACCGATCAGAGTCAGCTGGAGTGTGCCCAAGTTGGCATGTCTTTATGTGGAGCGGATCGTACCTTTGCATGGAATTCTCATTTCCATTGTGTCAGATCGAGATCTGCGTTTCACTTCTGGATTCTGGAGAAGTTTCCAGAGAGCTCTAGGCACCGAGTTAGCTTTTAGCTCGGCGTACCATCCCCAATCGGATGGTCAGTTAGAGAGAACCATCCAGATGTTAGAGGACATACTGAGGTCGTGTTGCATGGAATGGCAGGGGAGTTGGATTCACCACTTACCATTGGTGGAGTTTGCCTACAACAACAACTATCCTTCGAGCATTAGGATGGCTCCCTATGAGGCGTTGTACGGGCGACCGTGTCAGACTCCACTCGATTGGTTTGAAGTTGGTGAGTGTGTTGTGACGGGACCAGAGCTGGTGTAGCAGTGCGTGAACGTGGTGCATTTGGTCCGTCAGAACATGTTGGGGGCATAGAGTCGGCAGAAGAGCTATGCCGATCGGAGAAGGCAGCCCCTCAGTTTCACGGTCGGTGACCAAGTATTTTTGAGGGTTTCTCCTATGAAAGGGGTAATGCATTTTGGCCGGCATGAGAAGTTGAGTCCCCGCTATGTTGGCCCTTTCCCCATTGTGGAACGCATTGGTGAGGTTGCTTATCGGTTGCAGCTACCCTCGGAGTTAGCTGCGGTGCATGATGTGTTCCATGTCTCGATGCTGAGGAAATATATGCCCAATGACCCTCATGTTTTAGAGGATTCCGTTTGGCCTGAGGTGACTCCCGATCTATCTCTTCCGGAGTTCCCCATCCGTATTGAGGATCGGCGAGAGTAGCACCTGCGGAACAAGGTTATTCCCCTGGTTAAGGTGGTGTGACAGCGGCACTCTAGCGGAGAGGCATCTCGGCAGCGTGAGGACGAGATGCGTCAGTAGTTCTCTTATCTATTCGAGTAATCCCCTCTCTTTCCCCGTGCTTTATTTTGAATTTCGAGGATGAAATTTGTTTAAGGGGGGAGGGCTGTAATGCCCCGAGTTTTTTGTATACTTTTCTGATCTGGAACCGTGGGTTTCGGATCAGTTTTGGGTGTCCCGGAACTTGTTTCACGGTTTACACGCCTTTTTCCCTGACGGACCTATGGAATCCTACATAGGGCAAACCGTTGGGTTCTCCTACTCCGGAACGGTACCAATGCGTCCGGCGTGTTCCGAGGATCGAGGAAATATATTTTTATATTTTTCATATTTTTCAAAAAATCCAAATTTTCTATATATACCCCCTTTTTCTTTTTCTTCTTCTTCTTCTTCTTTCTTCTTCTTTCTCCCCCGTGAGTGCTCCCAGTCGTGAGCTCCCCCTCTTCCGGGGATGACCTCCCCTCCGGCTGCAGACGGCGGCGAGGTGATGGCGGGGCGACGACGGCGGCGGCAAGGCGATCGTGATGGCGTGCGTGGTTCGTGGGAGCTTTGGGGTGTTTGTGAGTTTTGAACAATATTCGAAGATCGGTGGCGATCCGTCGCGTTTCGAGCTTCTCCAAGGTAGGGTGACGGATCCTTAGCTCATTTACTGTCTTCCCTGTGATTTCTAGGCTGAGAGGACGTCGAGAGGGGTTCATTTGAGACGGGGAAGGGAAAACCATGCTTTGGGGTTTGAGCTTTGGATCTATCGTTTTAATGCATTTTTTGATGGTTGGTGGGCATCAAATGGTGCCATGGGGCATGAGGAAGGGTTCCCCTTTTGTTTTCCCATCACCCGGGGGTGATCGGGTCGTGGAATGGCAAATTTTGCCGTGATTCACTGTTCTCAATTTTCCAGACTAAAAATAGTCCTAACCGAAACCGTTTCTGTCAATAGGCGGCCCTTGGTGGGCCGTTTCTAACCCAGTATGTCAGCCGGGCTTGGCAGTCACGCGATAGACCGCCAAGGCCCAGCGGCGGCCATGCGGCCGACCGTTTTCCCCATGAGGCCAGCGTGACCCCCGAGGTGTTTTGACCGTTGTATTCTGACCGTTGAAAAAGGTTTTGGGCTAGCGGTCATGGAATGACCATTTTTACCCTGCTTGCGGTCCCAAGGGAGACCGTTTTAGGTCCCAACGGTCACAGGGCGACCGTTTTACCTTTTCACAGTCCCAGGGCTGGGCGGTCGCAAGGGGGGCCGTTTAGCACCCTGAGGCGGCCCAAGGTGGACCGCTTTTTCTTTGAACGGTCTACAGGAGACCATTTATCTCCTGTGAGGGGCGGCCTATAGGAGACCGCTTATTCTCCTCATGCGGCCGAGAGGGGACCACCTATTTTTGGGGCGGTCCAGCATCTGACCGTTTTTGTCAGGGATGGTCCAGAGTGGACCGCCGCCTATTTTCTGTCTGACTGGAGTTCTTTACTCGCCGATCCTAATCCCGGGTGAGTGGACCTCGATCTCCGTGTTGACCTGCGGTCCGACTGATGCTGGGCATCATGTGGGGGATATACGTGGGTGTCGTAGGAACCCCAAGGAGTGGCGTGGTTTGGCTGGTGTCACTGTGAGTCGGTGTCGGTACGAGAAATAGTCCTTGTACTTTGTCCGATTTAGGCGTTATTTTCTGTTGCCTAGAGAGTCTACTCTTTCAGCGACCCTCCACTAGTCGTAGCCTTCCGATACGCGTGTGGTCCCACCAGGGAGTGGTGGCGAGGCTACCCCGAGAGATAATTTTTAGACTGGTTACCGTAGGGCCCCACGTATTATAGCTAGAGTCCGACTGAGGGGAAAACCAGTCAGAGGGCCTGACCTGGGATGCATGGTCTGTGTGTGCACACGTGGTCAGGGGCAGTGGACTCGCGCTGACGAGCGTGACCCCGACCAGTCCTTGTTCTGTGGTTACTAGTACGGTGTCCCCGTTCCGCTAGAGGCGATGAGGGGGTCACCTAAGGTGCGGTCTAAGACGCCAGGGGGCGTATCCAGCCTTGCTTCTAGTGGGTGGTACTCCTGTCTTGTCCAGTAGTGACTCTTGGTTTTCTGCCGCATTGCCTCAGTTTCTATGCCGTGTGGTCAGTACTAGACGTAGCTGAGCTTTTTCATTTATTTATTCTTGTACCTACCCGTTCTATGTCTTGCTAGTTCTCGCTTTAGCTGCCTCCCGTGTAATTTCTTGTTTTACGAGGTAGGGGTCCGAGTGATCTCTACTGAACCTTTTGTTATGAGGCTCATTCCCTGCGTCTTTCTGTGGTTTCAGGTGAGGCGAGGCTTCAGGGGAGCGCTTCAAAGGCTCCATGTGGTTCTAGTGCCCAGGGTTAGTTTCCAGTTGCCAGAGCCGGGGTATGCCCTGTGTAGTTGTACCTTTCTTTCTGGACTGTACTAGTTGTGGACTACTATTATATTTCAGATTGTTGTTATGTTTTGGACCATGTAATTTGCTTAATGTTAATTATTAAATTCTTGCTTATTCATATAAATTGTGTAGTTCTGCAATTATTTAGAGTCTCGTATATTTACACAACATCCCTTTAATCCTTCCGAGTCTTTGGGCTCGTGGGTGGCGGTTCGGGATTCGAGTTATCGAGCCACTCCCGGTATTCGGATCTCGGGTCGTTACACTTGCCCTCCAGGTAGTCACGATCAATCGTAGGGCTATCGATCAATGGCTACCTTTTATTATGAGACCGCGTTTAGCATTGCGGTACACACATATGGGTCCACGAGGTGAACCTAGCATGACCGCATTCAGGCGGACTCATATGTTGTTGAGACGATTTATGCCAGGAGGTGGCACTTTATTGTTGATTTGTTCCCTTATTAGGCACATCGATCTCATAATCCGGCTTAAGTAGCCGCAAGGCCATTACCACCATAAAGGATGGAAATCGAGCGGAAAGTCGAGAAAACCCGACACAAAATAGGAAACGAAACTCCAATTTCTAAGGAAATTTCGGCAGCATCTCCCCTTTCCCCGGAACATGTTGGGGGAGATATAGAGGAGGCCCGTCCACAGCAAGCTGAGACGGGCTCCAAAAGATGGGCATGCCAGAACGACAGCCCGGGACCCTATAGTGAGTGGTGCATCTTCGAGCACTACAAGAAAATTGGCCTTTACCTATGTTTGTAAAACGTAGGTAAAGGTCCAAAAAAACATAGGTAAAGCCTTTACCCACGTTTGCTTGCCACGCTTTCAAAGCGTGGCGCTTGCTCGCATGACTATAGGTTATACCTGCATTTCTATGAAACGTAGGTATAGTTCGACCTATCCCTACGCTTTCAAAGCGCGGGAATAGTCTAGCAAAAAGCATAGGTAGATATCGACCTATACCTACGCTTTGAAAGCGTAGGAATAGTCTAACAAAAGCGTAGGTTAAAAACATGTATACACACGCATATGAGAGGATGTACCTACATTTCTAAAAATGTAGGTATTACTTTTGGCCACGTAGTGAAAGAAACGTATGCAAAAGTATTAGCGTCATTCTCTTAAAAACGTAGGAAAATAGTTTAACGTCGGTTAATAAAAAACGTAGGAATAGGTTATGAAGAGGCGGAATCTCGCGCTTGGTCCTGAGCGGGCTGTGGATCACCAGAAGATGAATCTGCAAGAGAAAGGGAAACGTATCAGAGGGCCCAGGGGATCTCCCTGGGGGGAAAACCCTCCGATGGCTAAGTCAGTAGAGCGATGGTGGAAGCGATAATGAGGGGAGGAGAGAGCTGATGCGCGAGAATCCTCTCCACCAAGGGTGAAGCGAATCGTGCCCAGGAGCTTAGGGTATGTGAAGGGCTAGTTCATCTTACCATCTTCCGGAGGGTCTCCCTTACTTAAATAGTGCATCGCCTTTTAAGAGTCCGGTGAGCTGAGGGCTTCCCGGCGGGAGTTACGTCTTCATCGGGGGCTTTCATGGCCGGATCGTGGGGGCGTTATCCCCTTTGAGTTCGGCAGCTCCCATGACTCTCCCGCTGCCGGAGGACTCTGAACGGCCGCACCTGCAGGTAAACAAGCGGTCTCACCGAGCTACGGGGATGCTAGCTCGTGTCCGAGCGATAGGCATGGCCCGGCGAAGGTGGGGTCGGATAGGTCGGCTGGAGCCTCTTTCTCTCGGTCGGAGAGTGGGCTTTAGACCGGACCTTCCATCCGACCTGACCGTTGTCTCGGGCCCTCCGAGCCTAGAAGGCCGCCGGGGAGAGTTGGTTCCTCGAGTCTTTATTTATTGGGCTTTTCTCCCGTAGTGGGCCCTGTGGGCTATCACTTGGGTGGGGCTCGCCTGGTTGGACCTTGTAGGCCTTGTTGGGCCGCCTTGGTGGTGGGCTGCGGAAATCCCCCTCTCCACTTGTCCCCCTCCTACTCCCGAGCCAAGGAGGCTCGGATGAGTAGTTTTTCGAGGCTTCGGACCGGCGTGGCTCAGGTGGGTGGAATTCCGTTAGCGTTATGTAGCCGCTTATAGCGGTTGCCGAGGCCCGTAATGATGATCCTGACGGATTTGAAACGAAGGGGCCCCCCTTTTTCTCGGAGCACGGAACGGCGCGCCGCCACCCTCAGGGGTTTATAGGGGGCGCTGTTCATCGTTCTAGGCTTCCAGGGTTTTAGGCTTTCCTTGCTTCTTGATGCGCCGTGAGAGCACAGCGGAGACGCGGAGCCTTGCGGCGGCGTTTGAAGAGTTGGCGAGGGTAACCGCAGAGGCGGTTCGGCAGCTCCCTCTCCCCCGGAGTCTTCAAGCTCGTACGAGGGGTCTTCTCCCGATCCGATGGCGGATCAGAGTCCGGAGCTTGTGCCCGTGAGGCGCGATCCCGTCCCCAACTGTAGCGAGTTGGGAGAAGCGGAGGTGCGGAGGCTGGAGCATCGTTTCCGTCTGCCTCTCCAATACAGTTTCGCTGCCGCCACTCCGTACGAGACGAGTCTGGACGACCGCAATGGGCACATTTGCACCTTCCTCTTGGCCTGGAAGAGTGGATTTCGGCTTCCTTTCGATCCTTTCGTGCTGCAGCTGCTCACTTTTTTCCGGTTGGCGCCTATCCAGTTGGTGGCCAACTCCTATCTTCTTCTTTCGACGTTCGGGATTTTGTGCCACCAGCGCGGCATCTTCCCTTCTCTGGACCTCTTCATTTCTTCTTTGAGTTGAAGGTGCATCCATCGGCGGGAAAAGGTTTTTACTTCATCCAGGCGTGGAGGAATAGGAGCTGCATCTCGCTTGCGGCGAAGGACTCCTCGCACAAGGGGTGGAAGACCCAATTCTTCTGGGTGAAGGCGGTGGCGACGGACGAGATCTGGAGATGCCGGACCTCGCCCAACTTTCACCCGAATCTCCCCCCTCGCCAGGAGGAGTTCCCTCCCCACGTGGAGCAGCAGGCTGCCCGTCTGCTGGAGAATCACCAATCGACCGAGGAGCTGGTGACACCGGAGAACATCGAACGGTGTCTTCTCTCGCGGTTGACGTCGTCAGGTACGGCTCTTGAGGCTCTTTTTCTGGGGTGGTAGCTCTTTTTTCTCCTCCTGATCGGGGCTTCTTCTTGCTGCAGACGTGAGGCGGGAGCCTCAGGAGGAGGCGGCCGAGGTCATCGATCTGGGAGATGACTCGGCAGCCGATGAGCCTGATGCCCCGGTGGGTCGCGTCCATGCCCGAGATAAGGGCAAGGGGGCGGCCTCCGAGGGGTCTTCTCGATCGACTGGCCTGAAGCGCAAGGATCCCCTGGTGGGGAAACTGCGGGAGGCCGCGAAGGCCAGGAAGAGGGCCAGGAAAGCCGGTCTTCCTACCGCCGTCGGGGGCAACTCTGGCTCGGCGGCGCTCCCCTCTCGGGGGCAGGATGGGGCCGACCCTTCTGGGCTGGCTCTCCCATCTGCCGAGCGAGAGGGGGCCGAGGAGACCAGGGGCCCCGCAGAGGGAGGTGATGGGTCGGCTCTCCCCTCTGTGGGGACAGAGGGGGCCGATGCCGGCGTGGCCGGCGCTGGGACCGAGAGCTCGGTCGATGCAGATGGGGGTGTGTCGCAACCCCAAGTGCCGGCAGTTTCTGGTGCCGTTGATCCCGCGGCGCCGGTCGAGGGTGGGGGTTCGCCCGGGGAGGCGTTGCAACCCCAACCGACCGTGGTGCGCGGGGCGGTTAGTTCTGCTGCCACAACAGGGCCTTCTGACGGGGCGCCCAGGGTGGAGCGGCCCCCTTTGCCGGAAGCTCTGGTCAGGCTTGGTGTCTCGGGTGATCTGTACCGGATCTGCCGGTCGATCGCCGATAGGACGAGGGGCAGAGAAAAGCGCAGCACTCCTGCCGGGGTCCTTGACATCCTGATGGAGGGCGGCCTTGTTATAGCTCAGACAGCGGCCGTGATGGCAGAGGCGCACGCCCGGACGGAGGCGGAGCGGTCGACGCTCGTCTGGACCCTCGGTGGATGCGAGAGGAAACTAGCTCGGCTCGAGGGGGAGCACGAGGGGCTCCGGCGGGAGTTCCTTGCTCTCAGGGAGTTGGCGCGGTCGAGCCGTCGGGAGGCCGAGGTACTGGCCGAGCAGCTGACAAGGGCCCGAGAATCGCTCGAGAGGAAGAGCAAGCGTCTAGAAGACGAGCGTCAACGCCACGTCGAGCTGGACGGCCTCTGGGAGCCTGAGCGTGCCGAGCTACAGGATCGGGCGGAGGACGCGGAGCGCCTTCGTGCTGAGGCCGAGGCGGACCGAGCCCGGGCGGAGGGTCAGATGACCGAGACCGAGCGGAGGATGACCGAGCTGGAGGAGCGTCTGGCGAGAGCGGAAGAGCGTGCGGCCGAGGCTGAGCGGGCTCGGGACGGGCAGGTCGAGGCGGAGGCGATCGAGCGCTACAAAGGCTCGGAAGCTTACTCGGCCGACCTGATTGAAGCTGCCCTGCCCTACTACGAGGTAGCACTCCGCTGGGGTGCTCGAAAGGGGTTCAGGCAGGGCTATCGCCGGCGATGAACTATGCCAATGAGCACCTTGCCGGGGGTGATTTTCCTTATGGCCAGAGTTATGACTCGGACGAGTCAGATTCCAGCTCCTCATCTTTGGCCGGGGAAGAACCGGAGGAGTTGCCTCAGCAGGGTCACCAGCTCCGGAGGCCTCGGGAGGGCTCGCGACCGGGACAGTTCTCGCACAGGCGAGGTCAGTGTCCGAGCCGGCCGTCGCCGAGGGTACCGGGGGTGACGCGTCCCCTACTGCTGTTCCCGAGCTTCAAAGTGGGCCCGAGGCCTGATGTAACTTTATTTTGCCCCTTCCCTTTTTTGTCTATCTTCCTCGTTGTAAGAGGTTTTTATGGGAGGTAATAAATGACTTACTTTATTTGATCGCTATCTTTGCTGTGATTTGGTGGGCGTATCGGGGTAGTTGGAAAGTGCTGATATTTTTTGCGCCGTTTTCGCACGTCGATTCGGGAGACTTCTTGCGGGCATCCTTCTGTATTACCATGCTTTGAAAGTCGAGGTGCTTCGCGAATCCCGCTAGGGCGGGGGGCAAGGATTTCGAGGTGACCTTCCAGGGAGGTCCTGTAGCGTGTTTTCGAGGGGGGGAGTCATTTAAGGCGCGTGGCCTCCCTTGGCCTATAAAAAGGACCGAAGGGTGCTCCTTCCTCTTAACACTTAGGACTCTCACCGGCGGTCTACTCTCATTTCCTCGTCTTCGCTCTGCGTTGCGCCGCCGCGATCGGAGCATGGAGGACCCTTCAGAAGGTGACGCTGCAGACGACGGGGAGCGGCCAGGTTCCAGCTGTCCTGGAATATCGGTCGGGTCCCACGGTCGCCGCGCGTGCATGAGACGGGTCCGACGGTCGCCGCGCGGATCTGGAGAGGGCTTCGACGTGTGGGGGTACGCCGTTTGCCTCCTCTTGGCTCCGGCGAGGCTTCCGGGCGGACGCCGAGATGGAGGGCGGATGGGGGAGTTAGGGATGCCGGCCGCCATTCCCCTCCGTGGGAGGGGAGGAGGCGGCTCCAGTCCCTTCCTTACCCCTGTCGCTGCCTCTTTCTCTCTCTTTTGTTCTTCATTTCTTTCACTCTTCGGGGGCTGCTTGCTTTCTATTCGCCTCCAAAGAGTTGGCAGTTTGGCGAGAGCGGACCTTCACGGCGCTCTCTTTTCCAGGTCGTTGCCAACGTGGAAGGTATCCTTCCTCGCGTGAAAGGTGGCCTTCTCCTTGCCGTCCCTCTGTCACCTTTGTCACGGACCACCCGAGCCAACTGGGTCGACCATCTCTTGTCCGAGCCAGTTTCTACGCGAGGCAGAGTCAGTGGCTGGATGCGAGAAGGTCAAGACCGGGTCGACCGGGCGATGGCCGTTTGTCGCGGTGCTAGAGGGATTTTGCTTTTTGCTATGTAATGTATTGGCAGTTGCCTTTCTGATGTACCAACAGTTATCTTGAATGAATGCGAAAGATAAGGGGGTTTATTTTACCCAATTTGTTGATACAGGTTTCAGAAATAGAATCTGCGTAGTGTGGTTGCGTTCCATGTCCGGGGAATGGGTTCCCCTTCCATTGTGGCTAACCTGTACGCACCTTTCCCGAGCGTCTCGATCACTCGGTAGGGGCCTTCCCAGTTGGGGGATAGCTTGCCCGCCGCCTCTAGTGGTCGAGAGGCTTCTGCCTTCCTGAGGACGAAGTCCCCTGGTCGGAATTGTCTGCCTCGGACCTTGGCGTTGTAGTACCGAGTGAGGCGGCGCTGGTACTCCGTAGCTCGGACGTTCGCGATCTCTCGGAGTTCGTCTGCCAGGTCGAGGTTCTCGAGCAGCTTCTGCTCGTTTGCCTCGGGCACAAAGCTGATCACTCGGAGAGACGGATTGGCGATTTCCAATGAACGACGGCTTCGGTGCCATATACCAGTTGAAAAGGGGTCTCACCGGTTGCCGTTCTAGGGGTCGTTCGATGCGACCATAGTACGCTAGGCAGTTCCTCGAGCCAGCTACCCTTAGCCTTGCCGAGTCTGGTTTTGATGCCCTTCAAGATGGTCTTGTTGGCATTTTCAACCAGCCCGTTGGCCTGAGGGTGGGTGACCGAAGTGAAGTGGTTGCGGATATTTAGGTCGGCACATCTATCTCGGAAGTATCGAGAGTCGAATTGCCGCCCGTTATCGCTCACTATCACTCGGGGGACGCCGAAGCGACAAATGATCGATTTCCATACGAAACCCCAGACGACTGTCTCGGTGATCCTCGCTGTCGCTTCAGCCTCGATCCACTTGGTGAAGTAGTCGATGGCGACGATGATGAACTTCTTCTGGGATTGAGCCGTTGGGAATGGCCCAAGGATGTCGATCCCCCACCGAGCGAAAGGGTAGGGCTCGGTAAGGGTGACAAGTTCCGTGGCCGGCTGGTGGACCAAATGGTCGAACCGCTGGCAACGGTCGCAATGTTGTACGTAAGCCGTGCAGTCGCGCTGGAGGGTCGGCCACCAGTATCCTTGCCTTAGCAGGATTCTGGCCAGCGACCGACCTCCTTAATGTGCTCCGCACAGGCCTCGATGAATCTCCTCAATAGCTTGGCCCGCTTCGTCGGGGCCGAGACACTTCAGAAGTGGCCCGGAGAACGATCTTCGGTAGAGGGCGTTGTCGAGGAGGACGAAGCGCCGAGCTTGGTACTTCATCCGGCGGGCTTCTCGAGAGTCGGAGGGTTCCTGGGAGTCTCGTAGCCAGGAGAGGTAGGGGGAGCGCCAGTCGTCGGGAGTGGCCGAGTCAACGGCGAGGAGCTCCGAGTCTATGCTCGGGCGCTCTAGCTCTTCTAGGAGGACCGATCGTGTACCTTCCGGGTCTAGGGAGGAGGCCAGTCGGGAGAGGGAGTCCGCCCGAGAGTTTTGCTCCCGGGCTATTCGGACTACCTCGAACTCCACGAACTGCTGGGCCAGGCTCCGGACCAACTGGAGGTATTTGATCATAGGTGCCTCCCGAGCTTCGTACTCGCCGCTGACCTGGCTTGCGACCAGCTGGGAGTCGGTGTGGATCCTGACTCGCTCAGCCCCCAACCGTCGGGCCATGCGGGCCCCCGAGATAAGGGCCTCGTACTCGGAAGCATTGTTGGACGCCGAAAAGTTGAACTTCAGGGCGTACTGCAACTCTATTCCTTCGGGGGACCTTAGGAGGATCCCTGCGCCGCTACTGACCGAGTTGGACGATCCATCGACGAACAGTTCCCAGGTTGGCCCGGTTGCTGTCGGAGGCCTGTCCTCGACCGGAACGGTGCTCTCGGCGATGAAGTCGGCGAGCGCTTGCCCCTTGATAGCTGATCGTGGCCGATACGAGATGTCGTATGCCCCGAGCATGATGGCCCATTTGACGAGTCGCCCTAAGGCTTCGGGGTGGGCTAGAATCTTCTTCAGTCGCTCGCCGGTTAGCACGGTCATGGGATGCCCCTGGAAGTAGGGTCGGAGGTGCTTTGTGGAGGTAACCAACGCTAGCACGAGTTTCTCGGTTGCGGGGTACCTCCGCTCGGCCTCGCTGAGCACCTTGCTGGTGTAGTAGACCGGCCTCTCGACTCCCGAGTCATTTCTGACTAGGACCGAGCTGACCGTTGATGGCGTCGCCGAGAGATAGAGCAGCAAAACCTCGCCCGCGACGGGCTTGGAAAGCACCGGGGGTGAAGCTAGGAGCTCTTTGAGCTCGGTGAACGCTGTCTGGCATTCCCCGTCCCATGCGAACGTAGCAGACGCTATTTTAGGCCCCCTCATCAGCTTGAAGAAGGGTAAGCATCGTTTGGCCGCACGGGACAGGAAACGACTGAGAGCGGCGACACGCCCCGTCAGACACTGGACGTCTTTAATGCACGTGGGCGGGCGCATGTCCAGGATGGCCTGGACCTTGTCAGGGTTTGCTTCGATCCCCCGCTGAGTGACCAGGAAACCCAGGAACTTCCCGGATCTTACTCCAAAGGCACACTTGGCGGGGTTGAGCTTCATGCTGTACTTCATGAGGGTGCTGAAAGTCTCGGCCAGGTCGGTGAGGTGGTCTTGAGCCCTCGGGGTCTTGACAAGCATGTCGTCGATGTAGGCCTCGACGTTCCGACCTAACTGTCCCTCGAACATATGGTTGACCAGTCGCTGGTATGTGGCTCCAGCATTCTTCAATCCGAAGGCATCCGGGTGTAGCAGTACACGCCGTAGTCGGTGATGAAGGCGGTCTCTCGACATCTTCAGGGCTCATTCGGATCTGATGATAACCCGAATAGGCATCCAGGAAACTGAGTATCTCGTTGCCCGAGGTTGAGTCAACCAGTTGGTCGATGCTCGGCAGCGGATAGCAGTCCTTGGGGGTGGCCTTGTTCAGATCGGTGAAGTCTACGCACATTCGCCACTTGCCGGTGGTCTTCGGCACCAGGACGACGTTGGCTAGCCACGTTGGGTACAGGACCGGTCTGAAAAGACCAGTCTCTTGTCCCTTGGTGACCTGCGCCTTGATGATCGCCTGTTTCTCGGGCGCATGCTTCCTCCTCCGCTGCTGTACGGGCCTCACGGTGGCGTCGAGGTTAAGCTTGTGCATCACAGTTTCCTCTGGTATACCAGGGAGTTGATCGTCGGACCAAGCGAAGACCCGGACGTACCCAGAAAGAAACTCCTTGTATTGCTGCTGTTCCTTCGGTGGTAGGTCGGAACCGATCCTCACTCCAAGGGCCGGGTCGTCGTTCAGGAATACCGTTAATAATTCGCCACCGGGCTCGGCGGTTACGGCTTTTCCTTCGACTCCCTGGGGCCGTTATCCTTCCCGTCCGGCCTTGAGGCTTCCACCGAGATATTGTAGCACCTTCTAGCCGTGGCCTGGTTACCTCGGACTTCCCCCAACCCGTTTTTGGTGGGAAACTTCATTTTTTGGTGATAGGTAGATGGTACGGCCTTTATTCGGCTGAGAATTTTTCGGCCGAAAATGGCGTTGTACGCTATCATACCTTTAATCACTATGAAGTCCACTATGACCGTAACGGTTTTGGGTGGGGTGCCGATAGTGACCGGCAGGCTTAGGGCTCCCTCGGGGTAGGTGGCCAGGCCATTAAACCCGCACGGGGGTGTTCGGATCGGGCGGAGCTTGGATGGGTCTTCCCCCATCTTGAGAAAACAGTCATAAGATAATACATCGGG
Source organism: Amorphophallus konjac (assembly GCA_022559845.1). Lineage (NCBI taxonomy): Eukaryota > Viridiplantae > Streptophyta > Magnoliopsida > Alismatales > Araceae > Amorphophallus > Amorphophallus konjac. The sequence continues at coordinate 106,003,877 of CM040117.1, forward strand.
GGCGCTCCCATTATCAACCAAAATCCTGTCTACATTACAGTGATTTATCGTGGCTGAGATAACGAGGGCATCGTCATGCGGGGTGCTCAGCCCTTCCAGGTCTTGGTCGGAGAAGACTATGACCTGGGGCTCCATTGGCGGGCCTTTGGGGGGCTCTAAGGCTCGGCTGGCCCGCTCGGCATGACGTTTCCTTCCTCGGCTGGTGTCGCCTCCCGATGCCGCTCCGCCGGAGATGACGTTGATGTGGACCCCTCGGGGGCGTTGTCGATCTCCTCTGCGGCGTCTCGATCTTCTTTGTGCCCGGTTGTGAACCGGGCTAGATGCCCCAGACGGATGAGGCGCTCGATCTCGTCTGGAGCTGATGGCAGTCTCCGGTGTGGTGCCCGTGGTCGCCGTGGAACAGGCAATGCCTGTCCCGCTTGCGGTTCTTTGACCTCATAGGCTCGGGCTGGCGGAGAAGTCCCGAGTCTTTAATGTCTTCATAGATCTCGTAGACTGGTGCGGTCAAGGGGGTATACCGCTCGTACTTTCTCTTGCGCTCTCCTTCTCGATCGCGCTTCTTACTCGAGCCAGGGTTTGGCTCGGAGGTCCGCTTTTTGTCCCCCTCCCGACCCGAGCCGGTTGTGTCTCGGCAGGTGCTGAGTACCTCTTCGCACTCGGCGTGGCGCAGTGCCAGAGTCACTAGCTCGGCAAGGGTCGAGGGAGGGTGGAGGACAAGCTCGCGGCGGAGATTCTCGTCCCGGGTGCCCCCGGTCAGTGCGGTTGTGGCTGAGGCCACATCCAGGCGGGGGATCCTAAGGGCTTCCGATTTAAATCGGTGGACGTAAGTCCGGAGCCTCTCCCCTTGCGCCTGTTTGAGAGCCAGGAGCCCCGCTACTGACCTTGGGGGGCGCTACCGGCGAAGCTCTCCTTGAAAATTCGCCCGAACTGCCTGAAGTCTCGGATGGACCCCGGGGCGAGGGCTCGGAACCATGCCTGAGCGCCCTGGACCAGGGTGGCCGCGAAGGCTCGGCATTTGATGGGATCCGGCGTTTTCATGCAGGGTTACCAGGGCATCGAAGCTGTCGTAGTGGTCGGCTGGGTCACCCTGGCCGTCATAGAGTTTGAAGGTTGGGATGGAGGCTCTAGGAGAGACCTCTACCTTCAAGATGTACTCGGAGAAAGGGGATTTCTCCTCGTCCTCCGGGAAAGAGGTCTTCTGCAGGGCGCGAAGAGCGCGCTCTTGCTCTGCGAACCGTCTTTCAAAATCTCGTAGCCGGAGAGACAGCTCCGGCTGTGGCCGTGCCGTGGGGCTGGGGGGGGGCGTCATGGCGGTCTCTCGGAGCACTGGTGCCCGGGTGCGGCGGCTTCGCCCCCTGCTTCCCTTTCCTCGGCATGGAGGAAGCCTCTTGCTCCGCAGGCGGAGCTTGCGAGGGTCCTCCGACGTCGTTGCGGAGGAGCTGTCGGCCGCGGAGGGTGAAGCGGCCTCCGGCGGTGTGCTGCGTTGCACTCCTTCGAGGGGGACTTCCTGACGGGGCGTGGGACCTTGCGTCTCGGGCCGCCTGGGCCCTCATGAGCTCTACGAGGACGTCCATCTTCTCGTTGAGGGCTTGGAAGGCGTTGGCGCCGCCGTCGAGGGGTGCCCCTGTCTCCGCCGGGGGGGGTGGTGGCCTGTTGGCGGGGACGCTGGCGTTGGAGGGGGGGCTCTGCGAGACCCTAGGGGGGACGCCTCCCGCTGCCACAGCCTTACCTGCCCCGCCGGCGGATCTCCTCCCTGAGCTTTTTCTCACCATCTTGACTCTTCGTGCGTTTCCCACAGACGGCGCCAGATGAAGAGGCGGAATCTCGCGCTTGGTCCTGAGCGGGCTGTGGATCACCAGAAGATGAATCTACAAGAGAAGGGAAACGTATCAGAGGGCCCAGGGGATCTCCCTGGGGGAAAACCCTCCGATGGCTAAGTCAGTAGAGCGATGGTGGAAGCGATAATGAGGGGAGGAGAGAGCTGATGCGCGAGAATCCTCTCCACCAAGGGTGAAGCGAATCGTGCGCAGGAGCTTAGGGTATGTGAAGGGCTAGTTCATCTTACCATCTTCCGGAGGGTCTCCCTTACTTAAATAGTGCATCGCCTTTTAAGAGTCCGGTGAGCTGAGGGCTTCCCGGCGGGAGTTACGTCTTCATCGGGGGCTTTCGTGGCCGGATCGTGGGGGCGTTATCCCCTTTGAGTTCGGCAGCTCCCATGACTCTCCCGCTGCCGGAGGACTCTGAACGGCCGCACCTACAGGTAAACAAGCGGTCTCACCGAGCTACGGGGATGCTATCTCGTGTCCGAGCGATAGGCATGGCCCGGCGAAGGTGGGGTCGGATAGGTCGGCTGGAGCCTCTTTCTCTCGGTCGGAGAGTGGGCTTTAGACCGGACCTTCCATCCGACCTGACCGTTGTCTCGGGCCCTCCGAGCCTAGAAGGCCGCCGGGGAGAGTTGGTTCCTCGAGTCTTTATTTATTGGGCTTTTCTCCCAAAGTGGGCCCTGTGGGCTATCACTTGGGTGGGGCTCGCCCGGTTGGACCTTGTAGGCCTTGTTGGGCCGCCTTGGTGGTGGGCTGCGGAAATCCCCCTCTCCATGTTATCTTTTTTTTAAAAAAAATCCTATTATATGTTCTCTTATCACCTATAATAGTGCATCCATTCATATCTTCACATTCATGAATTGTATCACTCACAACCATGTTGATCCACACAATTCTCATTCACACATATTTACAATCCATTCACTGAAGATAATTGAGGAACATACATTTACAATCCATTCACTGAACAATCTATTCCCACCAAATTACAATCTTTCATTTCTTAAAAACTAAGGTTAGACTAACAAAAAAAAAAAACTATCAAACTTCCGACAATATTTCATGGACAGGAGCCCATCCCCACACCCCCGACCAAAAAAAATCCATTAGCACTTACACTTATGAATCAATCATAGGAGAAAGGATATATTGAGAGAAAAATATAAAAAGTAAAAGATATCAATGAGAAAAAGATAAAGATTCTAGATAGCGAACCTTCATATAGTTCAAAATTATGGCATTTTTTTGTTTCATAAATGTACAACTTCTTATCTTCTTAGTGCACACAAGGATAGGCATGTTCCTCAACAATCACCTTAACAATAATTATTGAAGCATTTTAAAACACTAAAGTCCTCACATCAGAAAATCTATCAAATTTCCAATGATATCCAATGTACACCTAAATTGCCAAAGTGAAAAATATTTTCAACTTAATTTATCTACGTAAAGAATTCATATAACTGGGCAGATAACCATGAATAAGAATCAATTCTAACCCATGCAATATCTCCAAAGTTGAAATCACTCCCTCATAAACTAGGATCTGTGGTCCCATTGACAATCTGACGTTAATAGCATCAACTCTTCCTGTAAGCCAATAATAACCATCACCATCCCTGAAACAGTAAATAATGACTATAAGAATATTTAAAGGGAATAGCCTTTTAGGAAAAAAAATCACCCTGTAGAAGTGAACACATTAGGCATGAAATAGTTGTCTAGGAACAAATGTGTAACATGCTTATGGATGTCATGTGCCCAGATGGAAACATGTTACACATTAAGATCAAACATGAAATATGGTGAAGTAACTAAAAAACAACATTAAATGATATGTATGAAGCCTGAAATTCCAAACCCCCAAATTCTTTGAAGCTATAAGAGCTGAATTGTTGAGAATATGAGGATAACGACACCCACCCCACAATGCCCGCCGAGGTGATGAGATCACCATCTTCCAAAGGGACCACATGCTTAAAAAACTTAAACAAACAAAATTTCATCCAACCTATTCCTTTTGATTCCAAACTTCCTTCTACCATTCCAAGAATGAAAGAAAATTTCCCAAGAAGTAGACTTCGAAGCGGACAGTACTCATGACTCTCTAATAACAAAAAACATATCAAGCTCTATTCCTATCTTCCAACTTAATGTCCCTTGATTCTTTTAGTATTACATCACATGTACTTTATTTTCAGGCTGGCATGGCACCATTCGTGACACCAACAAATAACAAATTGAATGTGAACAATGCAACTAAACCAGATAATGACATAGTCCCATTTGGTAATCAAAGATCTAATTGATCATCATAAAAAACACTTCAATTGCTAGTTATGAACATGATAAAAACTCCATGAGATATTGCATACCAAGAAAAAGACAAGTTCAACAACCTCACCTTGGCTTACATGAATTCTTTTGAAAGTGACATGGGCTTACATGATACTGCATGTATAAGAGGGAAAAAGCACCATGAGCCACTTGGCTTCAGCAATCCACTAAAAATGATCGAATACACAATAAATTTGTGAAGGACTATTTGGCATGGAGGAAAACTTGTCAGATTAGGAAAATCTTGGAAAACTGGCCACAACTGAGTTTTCTTGAACAAGGATGTCAGAGTAAATGAAGAAGTGGTGTAGCAACCCTGGTAAAATCTTAAAATATTACACCAAAGATAAAGGCCCAACTCATATACACTTAAAACATATACCAATTAGGCCAAAAGTAAATAACGCCTCTTAGAAGGTCGTCATTTAATTGAAGACTATAAAACATGCGCTAATTCATTAATTGACGCCCCTTTGACAGGTGTCATATAAAGAAATTGAAGATTGTTTAAAGAGGGGTCATTTTTTATTAACGCCCCAACCTTAGGCGTCATTTTCAAACTAAACATGTTAGTGTTTGGTTCGAACAAGGATGTTATCCGGGTAAGTTTTGATTAGGAAAGGATCAACACGTGGATGTTTAAGTTTAATCAGGAGTCTACATAGGAAGTTTCAACTCCAATCAAACTCCTAGAACACATTAGGATTCTTTTCCCTATAAATACCATCCCCTCCATCGAACCCATGTTGACCTTATTTGCCAAAAGACGTCCTACTGCTACTCCTCTGCCGTGGAAGTTCTTCTTCGTTTTCTTCCTTTTCCTCTTGCTGCCAATACTATGAAGAGAGGAAGCCGTCTTCTACTTCTTCGACAGTGCTTCACATATTGCTGTGGAGAAGCATAAAGCTTCTTCTTCCGAAGGTTGCTTCTACCGTGGGTGTACGTAAAGAACGTGAAGTTCTTCATCCTTTCTTCTTCTTCCTTGCTGCACAGAGGATTGAAGACCGTTGCTTTCTGCTACCGTAACTACTGCTACTATTGTTGAAGCTAGAAGAACAAGCTGATGTGTTTTCTTCCTTCTACGCGGTTACTCTGTTTCAAACAGGGTATCGTTTGTGATCAAATCTTCATATATATTCTTCACGTTCCATCGACCAGATCATCACCAAGGTAGGTTTTCTCAAGACTTAGCAAAATCTTATAATGACTAAGTGAAAACATGCATATAGGTCTAAAGGAGTTACATATTTCATTTTCCAGAATGAATTTTCTCTATTTACTGCATGAATGAAATTGACGACCCAAGATAGGGCATCATTTAAAATCAACGACCGTGCAAACAGTCGTCTTTTTTCTGGATAGTTAATAATTGTACAATGTTTAAAATTTAATAACTATGAACTCTTACATGTACACTAATGCATGACTGTGTCCATAAATTCCTGTTATTTTTCCCTATCTATTCATGTCTTTAGAATCGTGATCAGACATACTCCAAAAATCATGTGTCAATGAATTAGCGACCCAGATTAGGTCGTCAATTGAATGAACGCCCATGTAAACAGGCACCAATTTAGTGATAAACTATGAAATTATAGAATTGGTTATAATGCTCCTGGATATTGAAATGACGACATATACCCTACCCTTTAATTTGTTATATGACGCCCCTAACTAAGGCGCTGTTTACGAAATTGAAGCCTTAATGTAAGAAGTCATTTATATAATATCTAAAATTTTAGAATATTTATAGATTTTAATATTAACAAGACCTGGATACAACGATTGCGTGAACAGTCGTCACTTATTGAACTGACGACCCTAACAAGGGTGCCATTTCATGAAATGAAGACGTGACATAAGGCGTCAATTCATGTTTTCCTGATTTTCGTGGTTTTCTGTGACCCACTATAAATGGGTTAGTTATTAGGCACTATATTCCATTCCGTGAATATAGTCCCATGTTTTCTCGTTATTTTATCAATTATCCACTAATTCTCAATGATAGACGAACTCTCCATAGGACATTCCGTTCCTTTGGACCAGTGACTTTATCATAGAGACCTCCGTAAGACTCTGCTAGCCTTGGATTCCCTCAAGGCAGCCGAGCTGGTTGTACCATTAAAACCTATGTCACTATTTGATTACCATGTCACTCTAAAGAAACATGGTATACCGGCCCTCATGACTTACTAAGAGGATGTCATGAGAATACTCTAAATTAATGGAATGGGAAACCATGCCATTAGTGCCCTTATGAATTAGGTGCCATACTTGTGGACCTCAATTCTATCTAGCTTATCATGTCCAAGGACGAGCGACCATCGCTATATGAGCACTTATTCTTATTATCATGGCACCCAATTAGGGAGCCGATTCCACCTAGTTTTATCGTTAATCGTGGTTGTACCGTTATTGTTGTCTTTATACATCATGTTCAATCCTTGAAATTCTATTCCACAAGATCTACCTTAAAGTCCCTACAAGCTTATTCCATTGAAACTCTATATTGGCTATAACCATAGTGGATGTCGAAAAATACACGATCAATGCCTGCGCATATAAGGGCCCGATCTGATCCTGGGAGGAGCACCCGAAAGTACTAGTGCCCATGGGAGTTGTAATGATCACGGTGTGGCATTACACCGAAGTGCATGACTAGCTTGATTAGACATTCCACAATCTCATACTCGACTTGACATGACATGACTTGCGTGACCCGGAAAGGGTATTTATATACTTGCTTGAAACGTGATAGCCAATTCCCGACATGACATGATGAATATACTTGCTTGAATATCTTGACATTTGTTGATATAATTTCTTTAAAGACATGCTAGTTCACTCAATTATCTCTTGTTATATTCTCTCTCTCTTGTCGTTTTACGCAAACATGCATAGCTTTATTGCATTCATGTAACATGTAATTTACTTAAAGCAAGCTAGCTCTTGAGATATAATTCCTACTGAGCGTTCGCTCATTCAGTGTTTGCCCCTAATTTTCAGGTAAGTCCGATGACGAGACTCAATCGGATGGGGAAGGTCAAGAGTGAAGAGATTAGAGCTCACCATCTATCCAAGTGTCTACTAGTCTTATCTTTCTATATTTTTGAGTCAATCATTGTACTTTTCCCTTTATTGAGTCTTAGCACTTTCATTAAGTGGATTGTAATAGAAGTACTTTTAAGGTTGTGATTGAATAAAGGATTGGGTTATCTTTACTTTCGCACACTCTGTCTTTGTGTTGAATACACTAACGCTCTGATTGACATGATCGATATAAACTCGTCACGCGTCTCCGAGTTCCTTCCGCGCTCGGGGCGTGATAGTTTTTGTGGTATCAGAGCCTAGGATATTCAATTCCTAGGAAACCCAAGTCCAAGGATAGGTTTAAACTTTTAACCGGTGAGATTGGGTAGAACCAAGGGTTAAGTTAACTTAGAATCAAAACCTTTGAACATCATCACATATTAATATAGTTATTGTAATTGTAGGACAATGGCTGCCGAACGTGCCCAGTGGCGCAACATGCAACGAACTCTGCAAGGCATGACCCAGGCACTTCAACAGGTGGCACAAGGAGGTGCACATCGTGGAGAAGGAAATCTCCACCAGAGCTTCAAGAACATGAACCCTCCTAAGTTCATGGGATCCACTGATCCAGATGACGCCGAGCATTGGATCCGGGAGACCGAACGTATCTTTTGAGTTATGCAATGCACGGACCAAGAGAAGGTCTTGTTAGCAACGTTTCAATTGGAAGGGACGCCCGCTGCTGGTGGGAGTCGGTACAAGCCACATTAGATCAAGGACAAGTTACTTGGGAGGAGTTTGTTGAACATTTTAACAATAAATATTTTTCGGACCGAGTCCAGGAGAAGAAGGCCGCCGAATTCGCCACACTCAAGCAACGCTCATTATCGATGGCCGAGTATGAGGCATAATTCTCGAGGTTATCCCGGTACGCTAAGTATTTAGTCAGTACTGAGAAAATGAAAGCTATAAGGTTTCTAAATGGGCTCAGGCCCCAGTTTATCACACAACTGGCCCCGATGGACATACAAGTCTATTCGGAGATGGTACGACGAGCCCAGCTACTGGAGGATGCCACGGAACTATCTGATAGGATCCGTGGGAGAGACAAGAAGGAGCATGTTACTAGCTCCGGCACTTTCAAACCCAATTTCAATAAGAAAAGGCCAAGTAATGGAGGAGAGTCTTCTCAGGAGAAGAAAGTCAAAAAGATTAACAAGCCGTTCTCCATCAACACCACACCTTCTAAAGTGGTGTGTAAACACTGTGACAAGGCCGGACATAAGGCCGAAGAATGTTGGAGGAAACTTGGAGCGTGTCTCCGTTGTGGGAGCCGTGATCATCGGATTCCCGACTGTCCCCTACTCAATGATCAAGCCGGTGACGGAAAGGGCCCGGTGATAAAGAATGCACGTCTCCAAGCTATTAAGGAGATAGAACAAGATGAAGGCGGACTAGTGGAAGGTACATTGAAAGTTTGTTCCAAGTCTGCATATGTTTTATTTGATACTGGTGCCTCGCATTCCTTTATTTCTAATAAGTTTGCTAATCCATTACCCATGGAACCGGAATAGATGAAATTAGTTCTTTCAACCCCTCTCGAAAGCAAAGTTGACCTTACTCACCATTATCAAAACTGTGAAGTATTGGTAAAGGGAAGAAATCTTCCTATCGACCTCATATGTTTAGACCTAAAGGAATATGATGTCATATTAGGAGCCGATTGGTTATCCAAATACCAGGCAACTGTGGATTGCCGTAATAGCAAAGTTACTTTCAAAGACTTTCCAAAACTGGTCTATACTAGCCCTAAGAGTCGGAGCAAGTCATCTCTTATTTCGGCTCTCCGAGCTAGCAAGCTAATAAGGAAGGGATGTGTATCTTTCCTTGCGTTTGTCACTATTAAGGAAACTAAGGAGACTATGCTAGAAGACATCCCAGTTGTGCAAGAATTTCCAGATGTGTTTCCGGAAGATTTGCCTGATTACCTCCACAACGAGAAGTGGCCTTCACCATCGATTTGGTCCCTGGTGCTGGTCCAGTTTCTAAGGCACCATATAGGATGTCCCCCGCCGAACTCAAGGAGTTAAAGGAGCAATTGATGGAACTTCTTAAGAAGGGTTTTATCAGACCAAGCACTTCCCCATGGGGAGCACCTGTACTATTTGTAAAGAAGAAAGATGGATCCATGAGGTTATGCATCGACTATCGACAGTTAAATCATCTCACTATCAAGAACAAGTACTCACTGTCGAGAATCGATGAGTTATTTGATCAAATATCTGGATCTAAGTACTTCGCGAAGATTGATCTCAGATCGGGATATCACCAACTGAGGATCAAAGATAAGGACATTCATAAGACTGCGTTCAGGAGCAGGTATGGGCACTACGAATTTGTTGTTATGCCTTTTGGACTAACCAATGCCCCTGCCGCCTTTATGCAGTTGATGAATAGTATCTTCAGGCCTCATCTAGATCAATTCATAGTGGTTTTCATTGATGATATACTAATCTATTCCAATACCAAGGAAGAGCATGAGGAGCATTTGAGGATTGCATTACAGATATTGAGGATGAATCAGTTATATGCAAAGCTCAGTAAATGTGAATTCTGGTTAGAAGAAGTATCTTTCTTGGGACATGTTATATCAAAAGACGGTTTATCCGTAGATCCGTCGAAGGTTGAAGCTGTAAAGAATTGGGAAAGACCGGCCAACGCTAGCGAGATCCGAAGTTTCTTAGGTCTTGCAGGCTATTACCGACGATTCATCAAGGATTTCTCCAAGATCATCGTACCACTCACTAGGCTAACTCGCAAGGAGATCCGTTATGAATGGAGTGAGGAATGTGAAAGAAGCTTCCAAGATCTCAAGGATCACCTAACTACTGCTCCAGTATTAGCTTTGCCAATTGAAGGAGAGAAATTTGAATTATACACCGATGCCTCAGGCATTGGCCTCGGATTTGTATTGATGCAACAAGGAAGAGTCATAGCTTATTCTTCCCGACAACTCAAGAAGCATGAAGAAAACTACCCAGTTCATGATTTGGAGTTAGTTGCGGTAGTATTTGCATTAAAGATATGGAGACATTATCTATACGGAGTACAGTTCACTGTATACACCGATCACAAGAGTCTCAAATATCTCTTCTCGCAGAAGGAATTGAATATGAGGCAAAGACGTTGGCTAGAATATCTCAAGGACTTCGACTTCACTATATAATATCATCCTGGAAAGGGTAATCCTGTAGCCGATGCCCTCAGTCGAAAGCCGAGAGCACTATTGGTCAATTGTATGATTCAGGAGTGGAAGTTGCTAGAACAATTCTCTAAACTTAATATAAGCATAGATAAGGACAGTAGGTGTGTCACATTATCCCATATGAGCATACAGCCATACTTTCTATCCGAAATACAAGGACTTCAAGATAGTGACCTCGTACTAGTAGAAATCAAGGGCAAAATGGAAGAACAATCTTATTTCAAGATAGCCTCGGATGGAAGATTGATGTTCAGGAATAGAACATGTATACCGGATTGTCCAGAGCTAAAGAAGAAAATCTTAGATGAAGCTCACCGATCAAGGTACACGATTCATCCAGGGTCTACCAAAATGTACCAAGATTTGAAAAGGACCTTCTGGTGGCCCAACATGAAGAGAGAAATAGCAAACTTTGTGTCTCACTGTCTCACATGCCAACAAGTCAAGGCGGAACACCAAAAGCCTGCGGTAAGCTACATCCTCTAGATATTCCCAAATGGAAGTGGGAGGATATCGGTATGGACTTCATTATGGGTTTGTCTAAATCAAAAGGAGGACATGATGGAATATGAGTTATCATCGATCGATTGACCAAATCGGCACACTTCTTGCCAATCAAGAGTTGATGGTCAGTTGATGTCCTTGCTGCATTATACATTAAGGAGATAGTCAGGTTACATGGAGTACCTGTCTCAATCGTGTCTGACCGAGACCCTCGTTTTACTTCTCACTTTTGGATGATTTTATAACATTCGTTGGGGACGAGACTTAACTTTAGTACAACTTTTCATCCTCAAACGGATGGTCAGACCGAAAGAACGAATCAGGTGGTAGAAGATATGCTCAAAGCTTACATCATCGATTTTGGTGGAAGCTGCATGATCACTTGCCCTTAGTCAAGTTTGCATACAACAACAGCTACCAGGCAAGTATACAAATGGCACCTTTCGAAGCCTTATACGGAAGGAGTTGCCGATCACCCTTGTGCTGGGATGAAGTTGGCGAGAAACAACTATTAGGTCTAGACATGGTACGGGATACCACTGAAAAGATTCAGTTGATTAGAGAAAGACTTTAAGTTGCTCAGTCTAGACAGAAGGCTTATGCTGACACAAGAAGAAGAGATCTTGAATTCCAAGTCGGAGATCACGTATTTCTCAAGATATCACCTGGACGTGGAATAAGGAGATTTGGTGTTAAGGGCAAGCTTACACCAAGGTTTATCGGACCTTTTGAGATACTAGAAAGAGTTGGCGAGGTTGCTTACCGTGTCGCTTTACCTCCTCAATTGTCTGAAGTTCATAATGTATTTCACGTATCCATGTTGAAGAAGTATGTGCACAATCTGTCACATATCATTGATCATGGAGACCTGGTGATTCAAAGGGATCTCACTTATGAACAAAAGTCCATGAAGATCCTCGATCGTGAGGTACGAACATTAAGAAACAAAGTTATTCCCATGGTCAAGGTACAATGGAGTAAAAACTCAGAACATGAAGCAACATGGGAGACCGAGGAGTCTATGAGGAAACGATTCCCAGAATTGTTCTAAAAAGGTATGTACCCTACACTCTCCACGTCTATATACGATTGAATTTGGGAACCAAATTCTTTTAAGTGGGGGAGGGTGTAGCAACCCTGGTAAAATCTTAAAAGATTAAACCAAAGATAAAGGCCCAACTCATATACACTTAAAACATATACCAATTAGGCCAAAAGTAAATAACGCCTCTTAGAAGGTCGTCATTTAATTGAAGACTATAAAACAGGCGCTAATTCATTAATTGACGCCCCTTTTACAGGCGTCATATAAAGAAATTGAAGACTGTTTAAAGAGGCGTCATTTTTTATTAACGCCCCAACCTTAGGCGTCATTTTCAAACTAAACCTGTTAGTGTTTAGTTCGAACAAGGATGTTATCCGGGTAAGTTTTGATTAGGAAAGGATCAACACGTGGATGTTTAAGTTTAATCAGGAGTCTACATAGGAAGTTTCAACTCCAATCAAACACCTAGAACCCATTAGGATTCTTTCCCCTATAAATATCATCCCCTCCATCGAACCCATGTTGACCCTATTTGCCAAAAGACGTCCTGATGCTACTCCTCTGCCTTGGAAGTTCTTCTTCATTTTCTTCCTTTTCCTCTTGCTGCCAATACTGTGAAGAGAGGAAGTTGTCTTCTACTTCTTCGACAGTGCTTCACGTATTGCTGTGGAGAAGCATAAAGCTTCTTCTTCCGAAGGTTGCTTCTGCTGTGGGTGTACGTACAGAACGTGAAGTTCTTCATCCTTTCTTCTTCTTCCTTGCTGCATAGAGGATTGAAGGCCGTTGCTTTCTACTACCGTAACTGCTGCTGCTGTTGTTGAAGCTAGAAGAACAAGCTGCTGTGTCTTCTTCCTTCTACACGGTTACTATGTTTCAAATAGGGTATCGTTTGTGATCAAATCTTCATATATATTCTTCACGTTCCATCGATCAGATCATCACCAAGGTAGGTTTTCTCAAGACTTAGCAAAATCTTATAATGACTAAGTGAAAACATGCATATAGGTCTAAAGGAGTTACAGATTTCATTTTCCAGAATGAATTTTCTCTGTTTACTGCATGAATGAAATTGACGACCCAAGATAGGGCGTCATTTAAAATCAACGACCGTGCAAACAGTCATCTTTTTTCTGGATAGTTAATAATTGTACAATGTTTAAAATTTAATAACTATGAACTCTTACATGTACACTAATGCATGACTGTGTCCATAAATTCTTGTTATTTTTCCCTATCTGTTCATGTCTTTGGAATCGTGATCAGACATACTCCAAAAATCATGTGTCAATGAATTAGCGACCCAGATTAGGTCGTCAATTGAATGAACGCCCCTGTAAACAGGCGCCAATTTAGTGATAAACTGTGAAATTATAGAATTGGTTATAATGCTCCTGGATATTGAAATGACGACATATACCCTACCCTTTAATTTGTTATATAACGCCCCTAACTAAGGCGCTGTTTACGAAATTGAAGCCTTAATATAAGACGTCATTTATATAATATCTGAAATTTTAGAATATTTATAGATTTTAATATTAATAAGACCTGGATACAACGACTGCGTGAACAGTCGTCACTTATTGAACTGACGACCCTAACAAGGGCGCCATTTCATGAAATGAAGACGTGACCTAAGGCGTCAATTCATGTTTTCCTAATTTTTGTGGTTTTCTGTGACCCACTGTAAATGGGTTAGTTATTAGGCACTATATTCCATTCCGTGAATATAGTCCCATGTTTTCTCATTGTTTTATCAATTACCCACTAATTCTCGGTGATAGACGAACTCTCCATAGGACATTCCGTTCCTTTGGACCAGTGACTTTATCATAGAGACCTCCGTAAGACTCCGCTAGCCTTGGATTCCCTCAAGGCAACCGAGCTGGTTGTACCCTTAAAACTTATGTCACTATTTGATTACTATGTCACTCTAAAGAAACATGGTATACCGGCCCTCATGACTTACTAAGAGGATGTCATGAGAATACTCTAAATTAATGGAATGGGAAACCATGCCATTAGTGTCCTTATGAATTAGGTGCCATACTTGTGGACCTCAATTCTATCTAGCTTATCATGTCCAAGGACGAGCGACCATCGCTATATGAGCACTTATTCTTATTATCCTGTCACTCAATTAGGGAGCCGATTCCACCTAGTTTTATCGTTAATCGTGATTGTACCGTTATTGTTGTCTTTATACATCATGTTCAATCCTTGAAATTCTATTCCACAAGATCTACCTTAAAGTCCCTACAAGCCTATTCCATTGAAACTCTATATTGGCTATAACCATAGTGGATGTCGAAAAATACACGATCAATGCCTGCGCATATAAGGGCCCGATCTGGTCCTGGGAGGAGCACCCGAAAGTACTAGTGCCCATGGGAGTTGTAATGATCACGGTGTGGCATTGCACCAAAGTGCATGACTAGCTTGATTAGACATTCCACAATCTCATACTCGACTTGACATGACATGACTTGCGTGACCCGGAAAGGGTATTTATATACTTGCTTGAAACGTGATAGCCAATTCCCAACATGACATGATGAATATACTTGCTTGAATATCTTGGCATTTGTTGATATAATTTCTTGAAAGACATGCTAGTTCACTCAATTATCTCTTGTTATATTCTCTCTCTCTTGTCATTTTACGCAAACATGCATAGCTTTATTGCATTCATGTAACATGTAATTTACTTAAAGCAAGCTAGCTCTTGAGATATAATTCCTACTGAGCGTTCGCTCATTCAGTGTTTGCCCTAATTTTTAGGTAAGTCCGATGACGAGACTCAATCAGATGGGGAAGGTCAAGAGTGAAGAGATTAGAGCTCACCGTCTATCCAAGCGTCTACTAGTCTTATCTTTCTATATTTTTGAGTCAATCATTGTATTTTTCCCTTTATTGAGTCTTAGCACTTTCATTAAGTGGATTGTAATAGAAGTACTTTTAAGGTTGTGATTGAATAAAGGATTGGGTTATCTTTACTTTCGCGCACTCTGTCTTTATGTCGAATACACTAACGCTCTGATTGACATGATCGATATAAACTCGTCACGCATCTCCGAGTTCCTTCCGCGCTCGGGGCGTGACAAGTGGCCCCCAGACTTGCCCAGAATCAGATTTCGGTATCTACTTGAGCAGAAGTGCAATTTCCTCAATTCCTCTTGCACTTGCTGCTCCTGTCCACTACCAACTAAATGAACCATGCTCCCTCCACCCACCTCTCTTATTTCTCTATCCTTCCAATCATCTCTTCACCATCTCCTGTTGTTGTTCTATCTGGCAACTCTCTCTCTCTCTCTCTCTCTCTCTCTCTCTCTCTCTCTCCCTTCACTCTCTGCTACCTTTTTTAATTTGCTTCCAAGTGCTAGGTTGACTATGGCCAAAAAGACCACAAGTTTTAGTCAAGGGCATTCTTCTAAAAGAACACGAGATCAACCTCCGTAGTAGGCAATGTAAACAAATGTATCATACTAGGAAGGAATTCGACACAGAAAGAAGCATAATGAGAAGGAGACAAATAAATTTTGATGTTATTAGAGAGGAGAATGTTTTATTAAACTTAAATACAAATATAATACTTGATATAATTCTTTAGCAGAGTGGGATTAATGTAGCCGACCCCAAATAATGGGATAAGACTCTAATGATGATGACAAATAATTTTGATTAAATTTCTTTCCCAAAAAATGTCTGCAATATATTCATGAAAGGAGCACAGAGAACATAGTTTAAAGTTGTTTTGGATCCAAATAAGGTGGAAACATTGCGAGCAACAGCTACAAGAGCATCACAAATGGCTTACCTGTACTTTTGAGAGGCTTGAACATTCAAACCGCAATCCTTATAAAATGCATGTCATACTTCTTGGTCTTCTTTGGCAATGCTTGGCAGCCAACCAACTTCAGTAACACCAGATAACATAGTGGAATCTTGAGGACTTAAGTCTGCACAAAACATATTTGTCAACATGGCCAATCAGTGGAATGAAATGTTAGAAGATCAAATGAAACCTAGATTTTAAGACAGTTTTTTTAAAAGCATTCTAACTTTTTCTTTACCAAGAAATAAACTATTTGCATAACAAAAACAAATGAGAACTTCAAACAATCCCTTGGAATACTCCATGTCACTGCTTGTAAACAATCACAAGTTCTTCTACAGAGATGGTCTTTCTTCTTATAACCTACATGCCTGAACATTGCGTCCACTAAAAGAACACTGCTAGGTCACCAAAAACTTGTAAGTATTTTGGGCTTAACAAGTATGTGGATGAGACAAAGAAGAGTATATGTTAGCATGTAGCTACATTTCCAACTATTGTTTCACTGCAAGGCTAAAATCATGTCACAGCAATGACAATTAAACCAACCACAGCAGTAGGATATGTATGAAGCTGACACTAGTTTGATCATTTTTTAGTTTAATTAAAGCTCTTTGAAAGCCAAATACATGTTCATGAAGCAATGATCCCAAGCATATGGCAATGCTTTTTGTTATTTATGATTAATCCGAGTCTATAACTAAGTATAACAATATCTCATGGAATTTTCTGTAACAAACCCAAATGTGCATACAACCAACCTAGAAGGTACAAGCATGATATCAAAAATAGGAGCATGTTTTCCAAAATTTGAAATTAAATTGGATACCATGACAAGAGCAATTTTGCCATGAAGACATAATAAATTTAGCAAGCAGGATATCAAAAACAGGAGAAAAAAAGTGTACAAAGGTAGACTTGAACTTGAAAGATTATAAAACATTTTTGAGATATGCGGGGTTAGAGTAGCTACATGCTAACAATGTGTTAATTCATAAAAAGGAGTTACATGTTTTCATTAGTGAAACATGATACAGTTACATGGTGACTTGTGAGGAATTCATCTTTCCTGCAAGAAGCCATTCTTTAGGTATGACTTGACTCAATACTCATCAACACATATATTATTACTTGCACAGTTTCCCTTTGGATGCTGAATAATGGATTGTTTCAGTATAGGCATTGATCACAGAGTCACAGTGTCCACCACGATAAGCATGGCTTTATATAGATTTGCTTTTTATACATCATATTGCAACTTGCATAAATGTCATTGTGCATGCTAATAGGAAGCTGATAGATGTCTCATCATAACCAGCTCATATAGAAGGATGCATAACTTAGCAGCTTAAAAGGATATAAGAAGTAACATAGAATGCTAAGCCAACACCAAGGATGAAATCAACTATTTTTTTCCCAAGAAATGAGATGGGATCTGAGGTTACTGAAAGTTAAGCTTGTCAGGTGCAGGGGAAAATGAATAATTTGGGATTCTGGGGCATTTGGCAGTATATGCCATGTAGATGGGGAGTGAAGATCTTCTACCTGCTTCATGGAATAGACCACAGCACAATGAAGGTAATTTCAAGTACAACCAAAAGCTGCGGGAGATTGATCATGCTTCTTAGGGCAGAAGGTATATTACACTTACACAGGGAACAAAGAGATTCATTTTCCATTTTGTCATCAACTTCAATGGTTCTTTGATGGGGATGGATTGCTCTTCTGATATCTGCACCTAGGGGAAGTAAAGAAAGCTTACAAGGAGTACAGGACCATAAGTGGAAAAAATAGTGTCCAGTGCAAGGCATGGTCAATGAATAAACCTGTAGATAAATTTGTCA
This sequence comes from Amorphophallus konjac, assembly GCA_022559845.1. Classification (NCBI taxonomy): domain Eukaryota; kingdom Viridiplantae; phylum Streptophyta; class Magnoliopsida; order Alismatales; family Araceae; genus Amorphophallus; species Amorphophallus konjac. The sequence goes on from CM040117.1 coordinate 106,021,563, forward strand.
AGATAGTTTCAGGCTAAACCCATGATGTATTACAATTTGTAATTGCCTAGATATTAGGGTAGACACAAGGGTGATAGGATGAAATATGGGTGTGGCTCATGGTGTAGTCTCCTCAAGTCCATCAAAAGAAAAATATCCTAGCATGTGTTCTAAAGGTAAATGAGCTTATCAAGTCCATCATCTCTAGAACAGTGATTATTTGGTGCAAGTGTTAGTGTGGATCAAGCAATTCCTACAACTAACCTGGCAATTGCCATCTCCTTGTACCTTAAGCTCTACCAATTCGTATAACTACAATCTAACCAAATACAAATCATCCTCACCATGCAGTACCACAAAAAATGCCACATTTTATGTACAACTACATACTATTGAATAACATTCTTGTCCAGGACATGCATCCTACCAACAAGTACACATAAAGAATTATAAAGAAAGAGAGCTATCACATGAAGCTATACATAAGTTCAGTTGATGTACACATTATAACTGAATGATTTTCTCTAGGAAAAAGGGCCACAGAAGGATCATAATGCAATTAACTACAAAATTGCAGTAACATCCATAATAAAGATGAGAGATATAAACTATGAAAGACTATAAAAGATGAAGAAATTCATTAGCCCTAGTCCTAGATGACCCTGGATGGTATATTTGGTGGATGTCAGCAAGGGACCTCATTTAACATGCATTGAAAAAAAAAAGACTAAGCTTGGGAGTACCGTTCAAGGAGCCTCTAATGATCAGAAATAGTTTCATTTGCAGAAGGAATTTCTCCATTGATTCTCGGAACATGCTGCCCAAATGAACAGTTTCAAAATTCGAGAAAAAGAATGCCACTGAACATGTAAAAACAATAGTCACATAAATAGAATAAATTAGTAAATGCTCCTTACAGATCAATCAACCAGTCCATTTTTCCAACTTAATGGAAAAGTAAAAAAAAAGTTCAGAATTTTACCCAATTCGATCTTTTTTTTGAAAGTAGGTGGCACCGCTATTGTATTAAATGAATAAAGGATGTACAAGTATTGTCAATAAGTTACCAAATGGAAAACCTCCCTAGACATGAAAGGTCCACAATTCAATATAAACTACTGACACAAAATTGGCCATCAAGGGTGATTTATATAGCAATTTGTGTAAGCACAGATGTTTGAACATGCTTTTCATTTAGATCCGAAGGTCCATGTGCTTCTGCAATAGCAAGTTGTGAAAGCTCTTCCTGAAGAGCATGTGTGATAAGTTTGTGCACAGGATCATTGCCATTTGACTAAATGTGTAGTGAAGAATTCATATCAAAAATAAAGATCACTTGCTGAAATGTATCATAATTTTCTTCATTTAATAAAGGATTCTAAACCAACAGTGTGGATCATTGCCAGTTGACTCGTGGTAATGGTGCCACCCATTGCGAGAAAAGATCAGACAACTACAATTAATAGCACTTCTGAATGTGCATGTTGATTCTAACCAAGTTGACTGATCACTCAAGTTGTGTGTATCATGGTCTTGCAAAGTTGACTGCATTATATATTTATGGATATTCAATCCTAAAAACAAGCCTTATACAATGCTATTGCAAAATCACCAATAGAATCATGTAATTGCTTCCTCCTTATGTGGATAAGAAGGCATACTATCCTTTTTTATGTTCTTGACGGTCAAATAATCTACTGTCCAAGCTCCTGTTGATTCTTGGAGCAAAAACTTTAGTTAATGACAAGGCTAGCCTCATTGTAGGCCCATATATAAGGATGCTATGGACATGCTTCTGAAGGAGGTGTGGATAATAAATTACTGCTCTAGGATGTTAATTCTTTGCAGTCAGTTTTCTGTAGTGAAGTTATTGTTAATTTGCTATTGGGAATCTTGGGATTCTTCTGGATTAATTTATTATAATTTATACACTACCTATTTCTACTATGCATGTCAAAAATTTTGCTGCGAGCCTATATTAACCATGTCTGTTACAATTTTTAGGACTTTGTTAATGCTTCAGTTCCTTCTTCTGCTCAGGCAACATTCCCATACATTTTTGCTGTTAGCAAATATTTGCAGGTTGGATGTCATGTTAAGTCACCAAAAACATGCATTTATCCCACTACAGCCAGCACCTTGTCCAGATATTTTTTCTGTCTTGAACATTTAAATGGGTTGTTAACAAATTCATCTGTGATTTGAGTTTTTGACACTTTATTGCAGCCTGGATCATTTGATCTAGTTGGAACAATTTTCTATGAGGTGGAGCAACACCCTTACCTAAGCACTTTTTACAATGGTACCATTGAAGTGGTTGAGGAAGGAGGCCTTTTCAACATTGAGTCTATTTTCCTTGTTACGCTTGGAGTTGCCCTTGTTGGCCATCTTGTATTGTGGGCATATGGACAAATGCAGAATCTCTCCAAAGTACGTTCTGCTATAAGTGCCTTTACAAGCTGTTCTGTAGATATGCTGGTTCTTTTATGATGCTGTGTAATACACGTTTTTGACCCCAATTAATTGGTTCTAGTGAATGATGATGAAAACATGGGTTTCCATTTTCTTCTTTTCCCACCTGAAAATAATAACTATATTTATTTGGCTTTTCCCCTCATCTATACTCGCACACTTTTCATTAATACTTCTTCCTCTTTCAATGTGCCATGAATCTTGTAGCCCTTTATTGACCTTTTGTTACCTGCATGGTTGGTGTAGCTATCCTATCTTTTAATTCAAGCAGTAAACTCTACTTCTCTTCCTTTTTTCCACTGCTAGTCTTGAATCTGTGACAGCTGATCTATGACAGTCTCTTGCATTGGTTGTTTCCTTGAACCCCTCTTTTCCATCTGAGATCACGTGTTCCCAGCTTTTCTCCAACCATCCTTTTGGAGCCCTGGACTTCTCAAATTTCTTTCTATTGGCACCAGATGGAAAACACTGAAGTTTGATGCTTCTATTTGTGCCTCTGTATATATATATGTCTATGTATATACTAGGATGCAAGTTAAAGTTCCTATCTAGGTTCATTCTCCTTCTATCCTCAAAACTATGAATCCTCATAATTTCATGCTTATACTGCTTAGGCTGATTCATTATTGTCATTAAATCTTTTCCCACCTATGTAGGTGGGTCTCAAGTCTTAGAAGATCAATTCTCTGGGATGGAATAATGTTTCTGAGCAACTACTAGCCTGGTCACTGCACCAGGCTCTTTGCTTTGCCAAAAAGGTAGTGGACTCCAGGAAGGGCTGCTCTTTTAAAAGATGCAAAATTCTAAGTACAGGTAATTTGTTGATAGTGAGGTCCAACAACACATAACTAAGATCCTAAATGGCAAGAAAAAATAATTTCAAATTCATTAAATTACTACTGAGAACAAAATGAAGTTTAAACAATGTCCAATCTACCACTCTTGCAATAATTATGTATTCACAACCTCACATATCCAGAAAGTGCAAACAAATATTTACAGCTAAAGATACAATGACTAAGTTCCACAATCCACAACCCTGCCATCTCCCACAAATAAAAATTTTTCTTTCATTTTGTTTTATGCACACTTTTGCTCAGGAAAGACAAAATTTGAACTTGTTTGAAAGAATAGGTAAAAATCAGGAAATAGCCATCGGACAATCACAATGTAGTTTCTTTTGTTTTGCAAATCCCCTAAGGAGAATATCTAGAGTATTTATAAATAAATATGAAATGGCAGTACTTCAGGGGTTACAAATTAATTATCTAGACAGAGCTAAATGAACTTTGGGCAACAATTTAGAAGCTCGCTCCTCATTTGTGCTGCCTCCTTAAGTAGTAAACTCAGGAATCCTACATGGTCTCTCTCAAGATCGATTGTTTTTTCTTTTCTTTTTTTTTTGAAAGTGCTCTCAAGATCAACTTGGAAGTACCATTTCACATTTCCCATGAGACTATGAGAGAAGAACAATAGCCATATGGATAGAGGCCAGAATGACATTGGAGAGAGTTAGTTTGACTTAGGTAAAAGAAATGAACACTGGCTATTTCAAATGAATCAATGAAAGAGAAGGATAAGACTTCAAGAAAAATCCAAGGAACAATAATTCCACACATGCACGTCCATTGCACATAAGATTATGATAGGAAAAAATGCAAATGTGCTTCAAAGAAATAGAATCGGCATATTTTGTATTCATTAAAAAGATGCATAGCTCTAAAGAAAATGCATTAACATTCATTTTCCCGCCTTCAACCATGAAATTGCCTACTGACCTTGCCTGACTAATGATCTGGTATATTAAAGGTGAGTGCAGTCTTCACTCCCGAGACAACTTCATTCAGAGTAACTGTAGTAGAGATCTTCAGAAAGGTGGTTCACCTTCTGTTAGACATTAAAAAACATATACAAGAAAAAAAGGGGGGAAGGATCCAACTAGTTGCTTGTCAGTTTCATGAATGCTGCTACAGAATTCACGAATTACTCTATTATGTAGACACCACCTTTCCAAGGTGGTAATGAAATTGGCAATGGTCCCAAAACCTACACGTTCACCACCGCGCCCACTTGCGTAGTAGTCTGCCATTGTACTAGTTTCCCATCCCATGCCTTTGCTTTTTTAAAAAAACATTATTAGGGTGAAAAAAAAGTGATCTAGGAGGGGGGAGAAGGGCAACAAAATCCTCGGGCAGACAAAAAGTTGGAAGCCAGAATCCTGCAAGAAAGCCAATAACTATAGTGTACAGAAAATTGGCTCAAGGAAACACCGATTTATATAGTAAAATTGCATCATAGAACACTGATGCGCCATTCTCCGGAAGGAACCCCGGGAGGGGAAAGCTATCTTCGACAGGCATCAAAGGGGTGATGCAGCTGTGGTAGGCTACTCGATACGGTCTGCTACCAGAAACATCAACTCCCAACGATGAAATTAAAGTAGAACAAGCATAAAACACATAACACAAACCACCATACAGAGACAACAGAGAAGACAAGAGATCCATCCATGATGCAAGATCAGAGCACCCCGAACAACCAGAGAACACGATTCCGCTTAATAACACTCGCCTACGGCCTCCTTGGAAAACAACACGGATCACCAAGAACAGCACGGTGATAGTGTTTCCAAGATCCCGGCTCATCACATTCCAGTTATCCCAGCCATACGGCATGTGGTAAAGCAGAACGCTTTTGGGCGTTCTCTACCGAAGAAGGACACGCACGCGAAAAAAAGTGTAAGGAGCAGGGTTTTCACCTAGCAGCAGTGGACGTTGAAGGCGAAGGGGCGACCACCGCCCAGATCTGGTTCGTGAGACGCTTCCCCAGCCCAATCGCCCTCTTCCCCTGTAGATTGGCGGCCATACAAGTAGAGATCAGAGGGAAGGAGGAGAAAAAGAAGCATAAGTAGCAGCAACAGAACAAGTAGAAGAAGAGGAAGTGGCAGCGGAGGTTGGGGGGAGGGAGGAAGAGAGAGAGAGAGAGAGAGAGAGAGAGAGAGAAATAGCTTGGGTTGCCCTGGACGAGGAGGGTGTCGGTGGAGACGCTGAACACCACGTCGTCGGTGCAGACATCGGTGTCGCACAAGCTGACGTCCTGCTACAGGACGGCCTCCAGGTAGCGCCTCCGCAACACGTTCACCTGCCTCTCCCCCTTGTGCATCCAGCACGATATCTCTGCGCCACAACAGCACATGAAGATGAAACCCATGGATGAAGGTGATCTGGATGGGGGTCACCTTGACGAACTCTGACGGCAAAGGGAGCCCAGCACGTAGATGCCCCCCTCATCCCACTATTCCTCCCATCCTTTCTCCTCCTGATCCTGAGCTTGAAGGGGCTTCCTTTGCTCCACTGGCCTCATGTCCCCGGCGAACGCCAGTAGGATCGGCAGAGGAAGAGGAGGGGGAGGAAGAGGACACGGGTGAGATTTGAGAAAAATCAAGTCCTAAAAGGGAGGGAAAAAAAGAAAATGTCGGGCGCTAACTTTGGCGCCCGGGAGGTCGTCCTATTACTACGTTTCTTCTTTAAAAAAAATAATAAAAAAGCAACTTATTCTTACGTTTCTTTAAAATTATAATAATTTTTAATATATATATCTACGTTCACTAATAAAACGTCGGTAGATGTAATATTTTCCTACACTTCATGTATAACCGTGGGAATAAATAGGCCATATACGTAGGCTATAATAAAACGTAGGAAATTTACCTATGGAATTTTAAAAACGTAGAAATAAGTTGTATATACCCACATTTTATTGAAACGTAGGAAAAATTCATGGCTATAGGTCTTATTTCTTATTGTGGAGGGCTCGCCCTCTAAGACTCTCAAATCACCCAAGGGTCGTTGGTCATATCCTGCCAATTAGTATTGACCTGTTTTGGTGCCATGGCATACACATAAGGCTCAGTGGAGCGCCAGTATAACCATGGGCCAGTGGATCTATATATATCGGAGCACTGTTCGCCAATAAGGCAGTTTATTATTCACTCGGGGTGTGATCAGAAAGCCATAATATATCTATTTGTACCCCTACCATTGGCCAAGGGCACTGTGAGATTTCAACAAACCCCTGTCAGCATTGGGGCTACCCCGAAATGTACGTTGGAAATCAGACGATGATCCGACAGCAAAATGAGGAGAGTTGGGCTATCTGGCGGCCAGAATTGGAAAGAGTTGGGCTATCTGGCGGCCAGGCATATGGGGTTGGCTGATCTAGCGGCTAGGAGTGGGGAGCGAATGGTCTGGCACGCTAGAGGAGGTGACCCGGCAGCTAAGTGTCCTGGCAGCCAGGTGATCTGGCGCGCCAAGAAGACGAGTTGATCCGGTGGCCAATATGGAGATGGATTGGCGGCTTCACAAAGTAGTGAACTGGTGGGCTGGTGAATGGGTGAGTGGATTGGTGGCTTCATAAAGTAGTGAACTAGTGGCCAGGGTGATATGACGGCAAAAGATGAGAAATGGTGATCCGGCGGGCAGCACGTGCCAGATCAACCCCTTTGTCGCCGGATCAATATGAAAATAGAGTATCGCAACGGTTGAAAGTTTGTGAGCCAACGAAAGCTAGGGGAGGCAAGGACTAGTGTAGAGGTGACACTGGGTGCATTGTCAAGCGATATGGAGCCATGAGAATCTTGTGGGATCTAGAATCGACATATATTCATGATCGGACTAAGGAAAACTCAGTGAAACGGTAGCACAGCATACCCTCGACTCTGTATCATATAGAATTCTCTGCACGTCATGTTCCTCACATGTGTGGGCAGCCAGAGATCATGCCTAGGAAACATGCAAACCCCTGGCCCCATTTGAGGAGATGAATCTGTAAGGTTTCGACCATAATGCATAGCGAAAATCATCGAAACCTTAGATTGCATATCGTTGCCGATTTTTAAAAATCGAACAAGATCGTTAATCCCACGATGTGAAGAACGGTTCTTTACCTTTGCGGGGTTGAGAATCTCCCAAAACCTCGAAGACAAACGAGAGGAAGATCTTGGAGTCGCGAGCCGTTTAAGCGTCCGGCCTCTAGACGTATCCACATGAGCAGTGGAAGCAGGCAGGATCTCCTCCACGATCTCCACGCGTCGACCCGATCTCAACACCACCATCCACCGGGGAGTAAGGAGAGAGAAGGAGGGGGGCGTACCTTGGAGAGAGAGAGAGGGCGGTCAGGGTTCTTCCTATAGGTTGGCGAGGGTTTCTCCCTTCAGCGTATATTTATAGACCTTTAGTATTTTTCAAAAAAACCCAATAATAGTCTATAAAGTTCACCCATCCCGGTCTGTCTAATACTCTATTGTGTGTGACCCTCTAGGCCCAATAGTCTGTTTGGTTTTCCAGCCCATTAAGTAAAGAACTCCTTCTTAACTTAATTAATTTTATCCATTAACTCTTAATGGAATTAGCATGCTTTCCGATCACGAAAAGCACTAAGCAACGCTTCGTGATCCTAAAAGACATTGAGGATAAGCAACCCACTCAGGAACCTTTCCATCTACAGATTCCACACAGTTATAGCTCTTCATCTATCTAATGCCCCTCCAGGACTAGGGTATGGTCAAACTGTCAAACCCTATTGAGTCATGGCTCGACTGAATCCTGTACTCCAAACAGGTTCATTAGAAAAACTCCTTTTTCATAATGACCTCCCATACCCTGGCCAGGGATTTTCCTGAGTACAGATCCGTAGGGCATTCTCTCTCATATATCATACTGAGAGTGAACGATCCCATGTTGTCAAACTAATTACATTCGCACGAGTTCCACTGAGTGCGAATAACTAACTATACAAGACCACTTAATAAAAGTCCATAAGTCAGTAATCAAATACTCAGCATCCCTTATGCAAGACATCTTTAGTGACTCAGGTCTAAGATCCAACTGTGCTACTGAGACATAGAATATCCTGATTGACAGACAGTATGATTACCATTCAGGGATTCTAGATCGAGCCACTTTAGTGAACTCATTCCACTAATGAGTACCCACACACGTACTTCAGTGTCTCCACACTTATGACTATGATCGAGAACAATCACACCCATCATATGAGTAAGTATCATGTGTGCCAGTCTATCCGGATCTTCAATGTCCCTTCTTGAAGATCCTATTGTTGATATTTATTTGCCTATCTTTTATCTTACTTTTGAGGTTTGCAAAGTAATATGGCAACATGACAAACAAGCAATCAAAGATCTACTCAAACCTGTGAACATGTGAACATGAACCTAGGCAATCATAGCTAGCTCTAGCATGGGCATGCTACCTCAATCAAATTACTCTAAGGAAAAGGAAAACACACGCCGGGGCGTGGAGCAAGGAATAAATAAAAACACACCGTGAAGGTGGAGCAAGCAAGGAAAATAAAGAAGATATGATGAAGAAGACAGCTAATGCCCAATACCAAGGAAAGATGTGATCGCCACCAAAGTAAACACAAGTCAAAGACCTGAATATACCTTGGAAATAGGTGGATGAAGCACCCGCCCACGGGAGAGAAAACCAAGGAAAGCCTGCAGATCAACTTGGAAGTAACGGCCAGAACCCCGTGCGTCGCTTAGAAGCGACGGCCGCACGATAGACTGCCAGAAGATAGTGACGCGCCTGCTCCAGACCGTCAGGTAACCTGCAGTAGTAAAGCTTGAATTCTTTTAACTCCAACTCTTCCAGCCGGCTAGAAGACTTGGGTCTCGTGCTAATGAACCTGTAAACCTGCCAAAGATGTAGAAAGACAAGACAAGACAACCTCAATTAGCCCTCTTCACAAGCATAGCATCAATTCTTAAAGAGTTTAAGAACATCAAAATGAGAGGGAATTACCGGGGAGTTTTTAGTTTTTTAACCCCTCTAGGTGTTTTTAAAAGTTTGGGAGGATGTTTGTATGCTTAGAGAACAGTGAAAAACGTGGAGGAAGAGGAGGGACAATGCTTTGTTTGAGGAAAACCAAGGAAGAACTCAAGCATGCAAGGATGAACTTGAAAGACCAAACTAAAGTACTCCCTTGATTAGAAGATGGATGGATGTGGGAAGCAGCTCCTCCTGGATGAAGATGGCTCCTGAGTTCGGCAGCACTTCGTCGTGAATTCAAATCTCCTCCTCTGGTCATGAAGTCAAGGGTTCTATTTATAGACCCTCAAACTCTTAGGTCGAGCAGAGGATAATTCAGCAGGAAAGAGGGATAAATCTTTAGCAAATCCTCGAAGATAATATCACCAAGAGTCCATAGAAACAAACGGGGGGTCCTGAGGATCAGATTTGAAAGATATAACGTCAATCCAAATCCTTATCTCAACCACGGAGTAGCAGAGAAAAGGCCTGAACTGCCAGGACTCTCGGAGGGAAGTAACGGCTGCACGACAGACCGCCACTTGGAAGTAACGCATCAAGGAACGACCGCCATTTTCAACCCTATCCCAAAGAGATAAGATCAACGGGAAGAAGATCCAAACAATAGGACTCTTCAAGGAAGCGACGGCCAAGGCATAGGGCGTCAGAATGAAACGACGGCTGCACGACAGACCGTCATCATCAACGTGGAAATTAAGGGATAAGCACTGAAAACGAGGCCTTAAGCCTTAGGACTCTTAAAAGAGTAACGGTCCAGGACCCATTCGTCAGAAGGAAGCAACGCGCCTGACTGGGACCGTTATTAGCATTGAGGTTCAAAAATAGAGTGAAGGGTTTGCTAAGATTCATCCAACGAAATGCCACCGGGAGCCACATCTTAATCCAGGAATTAAGACCCAAGAAATAGGCTTCAACTAACCAAGAGACTCAATGAAGGGTGAACAACTCGGAGCATCGTATAGAATGAATAAGGAGACTACCCGACTTATTGGGTATAAAACGGGTGTCAACAGATGCCCCTCCTTAACGTCCTCTTTGCAGGGGAACGAGCGGAGATGAAGCGAAAGCGAAATGGAACATGGAGATGAAGCGGGAATGAAGCGGAGTGTATCAAAAAGAGGGTGTTAAGGTAAACGACACCCGTTCTGTACCAACAAGCGATAGGAATTTTCTGAAAAACTTCGAATTGATCACAAGAACATAGCCAGCCAAAGGGATGCAAGTCTGGAGGAACCAATTAACTAAGGAAAGGAAACACGGCTAGCCGCCGGAGGCAACGGAAAAGAAAGAGACTAAACTCCAGACAGGAATCTTCAGCGAACCAGATTAAGCGAGCAGATCGAAGGAAACCTTCTAATTCAGAGTGGAATAATTCTCCTTATTCAAGATTAAGAACACAGCTGTTCACCATCACTGAGATATCTTGAATAGATGAAACTCATGGATGCTCAAAGAATGCGCATGATGCATGCTGGGCTAAAAGAAAAGAAATCATCAAAACGAATGCAAAGAAAAATAAAATATCAAATACTCGAGAATAATATTGCTAGTTTGGAGAAATCGGAGTCAGGACACTATCTGCAACCACGGCGTGCAAGATAGAACCATCGTCCCCAAATTTTCCAATCTAACGGCCTATCCAGCGATTAATCATGTGAACTTAGATCATCATCATTTTTGTTTAAGGGGAACATCAGATCCCAGGACACATGAATGACCAGCCGGTTCTCGAGGTAATATATCATAGGTAACATATAGTAATGCATTAAGGGAGTGAGGGAATGATATACAATACCTGACTTACCTGCCGGACGGAAGGCCAAGCGTGATTTTACTCGTAATTCCTTTCATGAAAAACAGGTTAGCCAATAATAATCAAAAATAAGCATCAAGGCATAACCATTGTACGTGCAAGAGGCATCCATAAGGAACATCATGATAGAAAATAGGGTCATTTAAGCATCAATTAGACCCTTCAATTCATCAAGAAACTAGCAAGCATATAACAGTCTGATGACAGGGCGTCACATCAAGTAACGGATCACCCTTGATCCGTCATAAATCAGGCGGTTCACATTCTTCGATAAAACAGTCTGACGGCCTATGAAAGAAGCGTCAGAATGATGTGACGGCCGGTCGATAGACCGTCACATTTCCTGAGTTTTCAAAAAAACAACAGAACGGTCACGGCCCGTTCATTCCACCACTCAACGCCCAAAACCCAACCGAGAGAAACCACCGACGACCACCGTCCCCACCACTCCAATGGCCGACGACGAGGCACCCCAGCCGCCACCAAAGAAGAGAGAGAGAGGGAAAAGAATGGCCATACGGCGGCTCCACCGCCGGATGAACGGGAGGCGATCCCGCCGGTGGAAGAAGAACAACCGGCGAGGCGAAGTCCAAGGGAGGAAGAAGAAGTCCCTACGGCCACGGGGGACGAAGGGGAAGCTCCGTTGGGTGCAGAGGAGCCCAAAGAACCAGAGAAGAAGAAGAGGAGAAATATGGACCACGAGGTAAGCCCTCCGCCCTATTTTCCAATTTTTGATTTTTTGTGTTTATTTATGGATGCATGTGAGGGAAAGGGGTAGAAATGGGTCTACGAACCCACTAGGAACAATTGTAGGTCATCTGGCCAACATGGGAAGCCATGAGAATGCAGGGGAAAAAACCCCAACTAGCAGACGAAGTGACGGTCCTGCCAGCGACCGTCACTCCCCTGACGCTCCACCCTGAGTGCGTCAGAGACAAGCGACGCCCCAACCCAGGGCCGTTACTTCTGCCATGGAATTAAACTATTTTTAGGGTTTTCAATTTTCAAAATTTTTATTTTTGTTTCAATTAAGAATTCTTATGCAATGATTATATGATGCTGATGGATTAATTAATGATCTAATATGTAATGCAGGGGAAGAGACGATCGCGGATCTCCTGGCTACAGATCCGGGCAGTGTACCAGGCATTGCCCGACTACCAGAGAGAGAGATTAGGCGGCATGGGATTCGCCGAGGTGCTTAGCATCGAGGTGATCCGGATGGACACTCCGGTACTGTACGCCTTGCACGAGAGATGGGACCCGATCAGCAGAGCTTTCATCTTCCCGTGGGGCCACATGATCCCCACGCTAGAAGACATAGCGAGGATTACCGGATTGAGAGTCCACGGAGCCGCGGTGACAGGGTGGACATACGGCGACTACCGAGAGATGGCGCAGCAGCTGCTCGGGCTAGATTTGATTAGGCCGGGACAGTCCTCCTCCCAGCTTTCGAGATCAGTGCTGCAGGAGAGCTTGGGACTGAGAGGAGGGCCATTGCCGTGGGAGAGCTCCCCGAGGAGCACCTGAGCAGAGTGATAGACCAGGTGCGCCCTCGCGTGGCGGCGGAGGCGGGACCAGAGGGAGATAGAGTGCTCAGACGCTTCCTAATGCTGCTATTCGGGAAGCTCCTCTTCGTGACTCGGGCAGATGTCATCAGCTGCAGACTACTGCCGATGATAGAGGATTTGGGTAGAGTCAGGCGATAAGCCTGGGGAGCGGCAGTGCTCGCATTCCTATTCGAGTCCCTCAGCACTACGGACAGGCAGACGATGCTGGGCGGCTTCTCACCTTTCCTACAGGTAAATACACTTCTAAATGCTTTCTATTATGCCATGAATATTGATGCTATGATTTATGCAAATGATTTATGCACTGATTTATGCAATGATGCGACTGACTCGACTTCTAAATGCAGATCTGGAGCTATATGTACCTCCCAGGCATCGGGAGAGGTGCACTACTCCATCCCGGCCTCATACCAATCGCGAGGCGTTGGTCGGTGGCGAGGGACACGGGGTCGATCATTAGACTGACCCGGACGATCCAGGACGACCTGGACTCCTTCCCGCATACATCGGTAAGTCCAAAACTCAAAATGATTTCTATATGCTTTTAAATGTTTCTAAATGCTTTCTAAAAATGCTTTCTAAATATCTATTAATGCTTTCATATGCTAATGAATGAACTAAATGCTCTTAGGTGAGATGGACCCCATACCGCGACGAGGGTTATACGGGACAGCCATGGGTGGAGGCGGCCTTATCGTACCGGGGGCGAGACATATGGTTGCATTGCCTCCATATCATCGAGCCTCTGCACTACAGGCTGATCCTGCGGACCCGGGGACTACACCAGCCCGAGGTGACCTTTCCACGCCACAGCGACGACCACCCCGGCAAGTCAGCAAGGGGCATCAGCGGCAATGTGGATTGGTGCGCCCGGAAGGTGAAGTACGTCCACGATTGGAATAGGCGGGGCCGAGCGATGAAGGAGCGAGACGAGAGCGACGAGGCATATCTGAAGGCCTTCGCTCGACTCTACGGCGACCGGGTGTACCGAGGTACCCGACGACCGGTATGCAAACTAAAACTCTAAACTTTTCTATTATGCAATGTGCAATGTGATATATGCTGACTCATGCTTTCTAAAATGCAGCTAGACCCCGAGGGACGGATAGCCGAGCTGGAAGGGCTACTCCACTCCACCATCCAGCAGTGGGACGGGTACCGGACTGCTCTGGAGCTCCTGGTGAGACTAAAAACTTAAATGCTTATGATTTATGCAATGATGTTCATGATGCAAATGCAAATGTCAACTAACCTATGACTTCTAAATGCAGCGGGCCGAGGGAGCCCAACGCGCTGGACCGGATGCCCCATCGTCTTCCTCGCAGCCTGCGGGAGGCAGGGCTGAGCAGGAGGCTGACTTTGCTCGGGCGGTTGCCTGGGCCGAGGAGGTTGAGGCCACCCTCGCGGAGCGGGTAAAAAAAATGCTTATGACTATGCCTAATTAAATGCTTAATGACTAATGATATAAAATGCAATCTACAGGCGAGTGATCTAGCAGCAGCAGTGGCCGAGACCAGCCAGGCGAGAGCAGAGGTAGAGAGAAGCCGGGCCGAGACCGATCGAGCCCGAGCAGAGACGGAGCTGGTACGGGCAGAGATGGCCCGGCTGAGAGCGGAGACCCTGCGACGCCCAGATGATGCAGAGATGGAACAACTCCGGAAGGAGTTAGCGCGGGCACGAGCTGAGGTGGAGGAGCTTCGGATCGGGACGGCCGACTTGGATCGCTACCGGACCGAGGCACGGGAGACACGGCGTCAAATCTTTACACTGAAGATCGAGCTACGGACATTGGAGCGGACAGTGCGGATGATCGGTCGGGGACCGGAGCGGTGCGCCTCCCAGAGTGGGATACATAGGAGTGCTGCCCCTAGCGGCTCAGTAGGGGATTTCCTCGTCAGCTCCTCCGCCCAGCGGAGGAATGAGAGGGCAGAGAGAGGACAGCAGGAGGAGAGTGCTTCCATAGCACCGCCACCCGCGAGGAGACCTGAGGATGGGGAGGATGATGGTGGCCCAGCTGATAGACCGGCCGAATGATGCCTTTTCTTATGTTTTATTTATCATTTGTATAGAACCTTTGGCAAAATGGAATGAGATCCCTTCTTTTTAGTTTTCTGTTTTGTTTTAATTTTTGATGCGAGCGTGAATGAATGAATGTGAAAAATGCAGGATGGACGAAATGTGAATGAATGAATGAGATGTATGCAGGAATGCATGTATGAAAATGGGAAGAAAACGAGGTGTACAATGTGAAAGACCGCCAGGTCTAGGCAAGGGCAGAAGAAATAGCCTGAACTCAGCAGCAGAGAAAGTGACGGTCTAAGATCTGACTGTCATAATCAAAAGACGCTCTGGTGAGAGACCGTTAATCATCAGAGGCCCACTCTGGCAGTGGGGCATCAGGATAAACGACGGCCAACCGAGGGTGCGTCAAAGACACGTAACGGCCAAGGGTCAGACCGTTGATCATGGCAGAACGATAGTTGGTCAGGGCAACTAGTAGGAAATGCGACGGTCTGAAGGAGACACGTCAGACTTAAGAGACGGTCATAAGTAAGACCGTCAGGAAGCGTTTAGCCTAGAAGAGAAGGAACTGAGTGCTGGGAATACGACGGCTCAGGGTTCGCGCGTTACAGAAAGCGACGGTAGACCCTTAGACCGTTATTCTCCACAGAACATGATTCAGGGAATTGAAACCCACAGAAAATGCGACGGCCAAGGGCTGGCGCGTCGGAATGAAGTAACGGCCGCACGATGGACCGTCAGAATCTGGGTTGTAATCCGAAACGGATTGAGCCGAGATAACTAAAACCCGAGGTTTAGCCACTTGATCCATCATTAGAACTTATCCTAATTGAAGATAAAGCCTTCTAGCCCGAGTCTTATCCTTCCAAAGTTAAATATAAGCCTTAGCAACTTGGAACCTTAATCAAAATCACAGCTTTGCTGAAACCTCTGTTCTAGGGTTTGAAGAACTCTTCCAAAGAGCAGAAAACATGATGAAGAGGAGCTTCGAGGTGATGGCTATGGAGGAGAAAGCTTACACAGGCCCCAAAGCTGCAAGAAAAGAGCATAGAGAACTCCAGCGGCTGACATCAATTCCCAAGCACTTAAGCTCCAATGCCCAAAGAGTGGTAAGTCCTTACAATTCATCCAAAGTTCAGAATTTTGCTGCACTTACTCTTTTCATGACTTCCTTCCTTCTTTTCTCAAGCCCCTTCCTGGTCCAAGGTGCTATTCCAATCTGAAGTGGGTGGCTCCCATGGTAAAGGCACTTCCCATAGAGGTCACATCAATCCTTAAAGCATGGCACCTTCAACCCCTCTTGGTTTTAGGCAAGAATTTCCAGAAATTATCTTTCGATTGGCCAAGCCTTTCAGCACTTATGGAACTATGGCATCCATAAACTCATACTTTCATCTTCCCTTCCTTTGAAGCAACCGTCCTATTGGAGGAGGTAGAAACCTACCTAACCCTTCCTAAGACTAAGGTGGGGGATGAAGGCCGGGTTTGCTACACAATAGAGCCTATCGACCCGTCCTTGATCTTGAGTGATTTCATTCACAATCCAAAGGACGTGAGAACCATGATCAGCCCACACCACATTCACTTGATACCCTTGGCACAGTGGATAGTGTCTCATTGTAAAAACAAGTGGGAGAGACATGAAGCAATAGCCAAGGCGGTGGCGGTTTGCTTGTGTGGAGTCTTTCTTTTTACCACTATCGACCACCTCTTAGACATTCAAAATCTTGGTATTATTAGTGGGCTGTGGCGGGGAATGTCTATCTCTCAAGCGGTCCTCTCATACCTTTATGAAGGACTAAGCTCGGCTTGTACAGGGGTCCCCTTGTTTGGTTCCATGATACTCCTTGAGTGCTGGATAGGAGTGAGAGTCAAATTCTTTCCTAAGGAAGACATAACGTCAGCAAGCCGGATCTTCGGGAGCCACCCTCTCTTCTTTATTGGAGGTGCATTTGGATACTCTTCTCAGGTTGAATGCAAGACAGCGGATAAGAAAACTCGGGACGAATGGCGCATCTTCTTTAACACTTTGCCAATAGACAAATTCATCATGCGACCAAGAGTCCTCCGAAGCACTCTTCTCAAAATACCGCGGCGTCAAGGCCTGGACCTCCAGCTAGTAGGGAACACTACCATGGCGATCTACAACCCGCACCGATGCCATCTTCAGATCGGATTACCTCGAATCAGCGTTTCTGCACTATCACACTACCCTCCCCTTCTACCTAGGAAGATGGGGACCGAGGAAGATGAAAGAGCGATCCGGAACGCGCTGACCATGTGGGAGATCAGCAAGGTGCGCCCGTGGCAAGTAGAGGTTGAAGAGAACGACGAAACACGCCGAGATTACGTGAAAGAGTTGAGAAGAATCCGCCCTCTTGCGGATAAGAAATTGAATATATCTTGATTTTCTTTTTTTTGTTCATGAGAGATATCATGTAATTGACAATCGAAGTTGAATTTATCAAGATTTATATTTCATTAATCTTTGTTTGAATGAGTTGAGATTGCCATAGTTGAATGATCTTGAGTTCCATCATTTGAAAGGCGAGACTGATGTGAACAGACAGGGCTTCTGGAGGATATGACGGATGTGCACTGGGCCGCTATAAGGAAATAACGGTCCTACGACAGGCCATCATAACGAGAATAACAAGAGCCCGGTCTCTGAAGGATATGACGGATGGGTCTTGAGCCGTTATATTCAAGTGACGGTAGATCTCAGACCGTTATAGTGATGGTTCAATGGAAAGGAAGAAGGCCCATGCCTGAAGGGAAATAACGGTCAAATATGGGCCCGTTACATGACTGTAACGGTCTGATGCTGGCGCGTTACACACTCTGAACCTGCATAGTTGTGAGCTTTTGCTTTTGGGCTTGCCCCTATATTCTGCACATACTCAAACATGAAACAAGTTAGATCTGTTCTTAGACTCAACCCCTTGCCTTGAAGCAAGTTAGATAATGACCGTTTCTTGATGTTTGGTCAAGGGGTGGAGCCTTATTAAATAGGCGAGAAAAAAAAGGAAAAAAATGCGATGCATGCTATGCATATGATGGTATTTTTGGGAGTTTTGGAAAATATTTAATATTTTTGGATTTTGAAAATATTTGTTTTGTTTTTGGATTTTGAAAATATTTGATGTTTTTGGATTTTAAAAATATTTGGTGTTTTTGGATTTTGAAAATATTTGATGTTTTTGGATTTTGAAAAACCAGTGCCTCTCTAGCAATACGAGACCTTCCTTGTTTTAGGTTGAGTCTCGAGACCGGCGTGCAATAGTGTGACAACCCCTGGCCGAGACCTTGATCATTGTGACGGTGTTTTTACCAATGCCATACCTAGGGTACTCATCTCAGTCCTAAAAAGAAAAAAAGAACATAGGGGTAAGCTTAGGCCAGATATGGGAGTTTTTAGAACTTGATTCCCTCACCGTACAACCCTATTAGAGATTTGGTCTGTTGCGCCGGGGCTTTTATGTCCGTCATCGAACCTTTGTCCACTTAGGCATGCATGCGACCGGGCTCATAACGTCCCGCGGGGAACTGTACTGCCACTCTTGTCATGCCTAGTTTTCTTTTTCCTTTGGAGCTTTTGAAATTTCATTCACAGACTTTGAGATGATGCTTTTGATTTTGTTGGTAAAGAGCACTCCTTTTCTTTTCTTGTCCTTTCTTCCTTGTGGCGTCAGGTCATAACGGACTTGCCCCTATTTGAGACCTCTTCTCGTTAGGGAGCTTGGATCGGTTGTCTCCTCCTTATTTACTCCTTGCCCCTGGATTCAGCCGAAGAATGAAGCGGACAGGGACTTCGACTTTCCCCTAAAGTATGGCCAAAGAGAAACGGTGTCTTTTTAAATAAGGAGCCCGACCAGGGACGTCGTGTAGTGTGTGATTGCCTTACTCGAGACCCTCTTTTTGAAGATAGGGCGGAAGTTCTTATTGCCGAAAAAGCACATGGTTTAGATTTTTAAGGAAAGAAACGCTTAAGATACAACCCATTCCACGGGTGAGAGAGCTCCTCACCTTCCGCGTTTACTAAACGATAAGCATTCCCTGGATAAGCTTCTTTTATTACAAATGGTCCTTCCCAGTTAGGTTGCAACTTGGATCTAGGACCTGCAGACCGAATGAATTTGCGTTTCAAAACAATTTCACCCTTACAAAATTTTCGTTCGATTACCTTCTTTTGAAAATAACGTGAAACCCTCTTTTGATAAACGGACACGTGATCGGCCGCGTTCATCCTCTTCTCATCCAAGAGTTCCAACTGGACCAGCAACGCCTCCCGGCGTTCATCGAGATTAAGTTCCTTATCGCGCTGCACTCTAAGGGAAGGGATTAAGATCTTATATGGGAGTACCGCCTACATCCCATAAGTTAAAGAGTAGGGAGCTTGTCCCGTAGGGGTACGGACGGAGGTGCGGTAAGTCCACAGAGCTTCCACCAATCTTTCAGGCCAATCAGAAAATTTATGTGCCTCGCATGTTTTCTTAATGATTTTAAGAAGGGTTTTATTAGTGGCCTCGGCTTGACCGTTGCCTTGAGGGTAATATGAAGATGAATGATGTAGTGCAATATTGAACTTCTTACATAGGTCCTTAAGCTCTTGGGAGACGAACTGGGGTCCGTTGTCGGTGATGATGCTGCTTGGCACTCCGAACCACGAGATGATATTCTTCATGATAAAGCGGCACACCGTTGTAGCTTTGATCTCTGTGTATGCCTCAGCTTCGGCCCATTTGGTGAAGTACTCAGTAGCGGTGAGGATGAAGGATTTTTGCTTGATCTGAGAATTAGGATCACCGAGCGGGCCGACAACGTCGAAAGCCCACATGGAGAATGGCCAAGGAGAAGTCATAGGATGGAGGGATGAAGCTGGAGAGTGAATTTTATTTGGCATTTAAGACACCTCCGGACATAGAGGGAGCAATCTTCCTCTAGAGTGGGCCAATAGTAGCCCTGCCTAAGGATCTTCTTCGCTAGAGCCTGGCCATTGACATGACCTCCACACTCGCTAGAATGGGCTGCTTCAGCCACTTTCCAAGCTTCTACATCATCCAAGCATCTCATGAGCATTCCATTAGTAGCGCACCTATACAGCTCTCCTGCAATGATAGTGTACCTTGCGGCGGCTCTTCTTATTGACTTACGTTGCTCGGCCTTTGCCCCTTCTGGGAATGACCCTTCTTTGCAAAATAATTCTATTTCATGATACCAAGGCAATTCTTCTTCGTTCAGAATCTCCTCTAGCTCTGTTAATGAAACTTCCTTGAGATCTTCCTTCTCAACCCTCGCCTCTATAGATTTCCTGAGGTTGACGAACCAGGGATCTTGAATAGAGGGTGCGTCCAATCTCTGGACGACGATGGTCTCAGTACTACGACTGAGAGGGAAAGATAAGGAGGAAGCAAGGGATGCCAAAGCATCAGCTAGAATGTTCAGAGAATGGGGAGTATGGATATAGATCAGCTTACGAAATCGCTTAGCGAGGAGCGTGACCAAATCTTGATAAGGTTTGAGCTTAGGATCACGAGTACGGTAAGTTGACAGAACTTGCCGTAGGACGAGCTGAGAGTCTCCTATGATATTTAAATAGCGCGCGCCTAGGAGATAGGCGTGTTTCAAACAGGCCAGGAGAGCCTCATACTCAGCGATGTTGTTGGTAGCAGGAAATCGAAGTTGATAAGCGAAGGGGATGGTTACTCCCTCTGGAGTAAGCAAGACAGCCCCGATCCCTTGGCCCTGAGAGTTGAGTGCACCGTCGAAGTGCAGAGACCAGAAGGGATGATGAGAAAGGATAAAGAGATGCTCATCAGGAAAATCGTCCTGAATGGAATCGGTATGAGGAATAGGAAGATGTGCAAGGTGCTCAGTAATGGCATATCCTTTGACTGCCTTCTGAACGACAAAGGTGATGTCAAACTGAGAGAGGAAGCTCTGCCAGCGAGCTAACCTACTAGAAAGGATGGGCTTTTCTAGGAGATAACGGACCGGGTCCATTCTAGAGATCAACCTAACTGGGTGGGCAAGAAAGTAATGTTTAAGCTTCTGAGCTACCCACACTAAGGCGGCACAAGTCTTCTCCATAGCGGTGTACTTGGATTCAGCTGGATTGAACAATCAAGAGAGGTAGTACGCTGCCCGCTCTTTCCCTTCATCATCTGCTTGTGCTAAGATCACCCCTAGGGAGTCCTCAATAACCGAGATGTATAGGATTAGGGGTTTCCCAGGGACAGGAGGTTGCAAAACCGGGGGATTGGACAGATACTCTTTGAGGTCCTCATAGGCCTTCTGACAATCTTGATTCCATTCGAACTTGACCCCCGCCTTAAGTAATTCATAAAACGGACGACACCTCTGAGAATGCTGAGATATAAATCTTCTAATGAATTGCAGTCTACCAATCAATCCTCGAAGTTCCGTAATGTTCTTTGGCGGAGGCATGTCCATGACGGCCTGTGCTTTATTAGGATCAATCTGGATCCCCTGTTTGCTCACTATGAACCCTAGCAACTTCCCTGAGGAGACTCCGAATACGCACTTCTTCGGATTCATCTTAAGCTTATACTCCCTGGCTCTCTGCAGCACCTTAGCCAGGATAGAGGGGTGTTCTTCTTTTGTTCTTGATTTCACCAAGATGTCATCCACGTAAGCCTCCATGTATATGTGCATCATGTCGTGGAAAATGGCCATCATCGCCCTTTGATAGGTGGCACCCGCGTTCTTCAACCCAAATGGCATAACCACATAACAATACGTGCCCCAGGGCGTGGTGAAGGAAGTTTTCTCTTGATCTTCCGGAGCGAGACGGATTTGATTGTAGCCCGAGTACCCATCCATAAACGACAGAGCTTCGTACCGGCAGTGTTATCCACTAGAACATCTATATGAGGTAGCGGGAAATCATCTTTGGGACATGCTTTGTTTAGGTCCCTGAAATCAATGCATATGCGCACTTTTCCATCCTTCTTGAGAACATGGACTATGTTCGCCACCCACTGGGGATATAAGACTACTCTGACGAACTTGGCCGTGTATAGCTTATCGACCTCTTCTTTGATCCTCAAGGCCATGTGGGGGTGAAATCTTCTTGACCTTTGTTTAACAGGTGTTGCCCCTGGTTTAAGCACGAGTCGATGTTCCACTAAGGAGGGGTCAAGACCTGGCATGTCCTCATAAGACCAGGCGAAAGAATCGCTATACTCCCTTAGTACTTTAATTAGACCTTCTTCTACTTGTGAAGGGAGATCAGCTAAAATAATGATGGGCCTTGGGTCTTCTTCTGTCCCCAAGTTGATTTTCTTTGTAGGTTCATCCACTACCGTCGACGGCTGGTCGAATCTTTTTAGTCCTTGTGTATATAAATCGACAGTGTCATCTACATTGATGTCTTCATCTATTGGATCCTTCTCATCCAAAACCTCATAGACGCCTAATCCGTCGTCGCTCCATTCCCCTTCTATTTCCCCTTTATCCTCAATCACGATTACTGTAGCGACGAATTTCGGGCACTTCAAAAGAGCATGACACCGCTGAGCTAGATCTTGCAAGAACCTATCAGGAATAGATCGGGAAGGACGTGCGTGCGGGTGCGGCTCAGGATGGGAAGGGTTGGACGACCCAGAACAAGACCCGACTTCTCTAGACCTAACTGACTCTACTTCCTTAGACTCACTAGACCCTAACCCTAACCTAGGAGAGAGAAGGCTTAGTGGAAGGGGAGGAGCAGGGGACTCGTGCCCCTGGGAGGAGGAGGATGGAGACAGGATAGCGTAATCTTCCACTGAAATCTCCGTTTTAAATTTGACGTTTTTTTTTTCTGGAGATCAGTAGAGACTACATAGCAAGACGGAGGAGGTGGGAGCTGTATAGGGAACAGCTCGGGAAAGATGCAATCGAAGAAGGGATCGAAAGAAGAGAACCACATCTCGTGGAGTTGAGCATTGGGAGAAGGAGGAGTGAATAGAGTGGATAGATCAATGCGCGGGCACTTCCCGCAAGCACACGGAATGAATAGAATCTCCGGTGGATCAATGACGAATGGATTTATCATGATAGGAGGAAGGCGGGGTATGAACCCCCTTTGCTGAAAGATGGATTGGAAGCGTGAGGGGGACCAAGAGAAGATTACTGGAGAGCTCTCCTCCTCCTGCAATTTAACCGTGGGCTGCTTCTTCGGCCTCCACTGCACGAGCCGAACCTCTTGTTTCTTCTGGCGTTCTTCCTCATAAAAGAGCCTCTGCAAGGCCTGACTGTAGTTGAGCAAGTCATTATCTGACCCTCCTGGCAAGGGAGGCGGACTGGCAATCGGACAAACTATATCCCTTTTTGGCTGAACCGGCTTTGGAGCTAATGTGCCGGGCTGGAGAGGCCCTCTGACAAAGTGCTGACGATAATCCCAGGTGAGTGGCACAGAATCACTCATCATTGATAATGTTGTCTCCTTGTAACCGAGGCCTCTCCTACCCATTTTTCTTCCCTTGGGTATAGGCTTAGTCATCCCTTGCAGTTGCGCACCGAGGCCTCTCCCCGGTTGATAGCCCAGTTTCAATATAATATTCCACCCCTTTGAATCTCGGATCTGCGGCTTCACTTTGACATTAACTGGAGTAGTGATGGGCTTGGGATATGTGTAAGCCCAAGGAAAGTTCAAATCAAGCACTGACAAAACGGGTCGGCTGCTCGGCCAGAGTGTGGGAAGAACTTGATCTGAGATGGCCTTGACTGTCTGCACCGTGGACAAGCTCTTGACTTTGACGACCCTCCCTTGGAAGGGGAATTTAACGCACTGATGTGCGGTGGAGGGTACGGCACCAAGCGTGTCAATCCAGGGACGACCCAAGATAGCCTTGAACATAGGGTCGATATCGAGAACATAGAATTCCACGGCCATAGCAAGGGGCCCGAGCTCTGCCTGAATGGTGATTATCCCGTGACATGCTCGCCTTGAATTGTCATATGCTGCTAGAGTGGTGGGAGTAGGCCGTAGTAACTCTTCAGATATGTTGCATGCTCGGAGGGTGCTAAGTGGGCAAACATTAATTGAGGCCCCCGTGTCAACCAGTGCTGCTTCAATGTCAACTTTGTTCAGGGTAATTGTTATGCAGAGCGGCATTTGCCGAGCCCCCGGAGGTGCAAGCTCAGTTTCTGAGAATGTAATTGCTAGCCCTTTGGAGATAGTTGCTAGTGCCGTTGGTAAGCTGTCGACTGCCATGTCTTCACTAACCATCACCTTCTGTAGGAAATCCCTCAGTGCATCCTGATGAAGGGTAGACCTTTTGATCAGCTCCAGCACAGATATCTTAGCGGGTACCCGATCCAGATGATGTAGCAAGTCATATTGGGTACCCGGTAGAGGTTCAGCTTCCTCTTGCTCGACCACCGGCTGAGAGGACTGGGGATTAGAAGTAGTAACGTAATTCCGATGGAACATCTTCCCGCTCCTTAAGGCACAGTTTGCCGCAGCCTCCGAAGATAGTATGATGGGCCCTATAGGGTGGATGAGTGGGACAGGTGGTGCGGGGGAGGTGATTTGGTGGAGCATAGGGTTGGTGAGGTTAATGGGGGGTGAGCGGATGATAGGTGAGGGATTGGTGGAAGGCACGGCGGTGATGGATGTCGATGCGGGTGGAGGGAAGGCTAGTGGATGTTTGAGAGTGGGCGAAGGATTAGGTGGTGGTGTGATGATGGTGAGGGGAGTAAGTGTTGGAGGGTATGATGGGATGGAGAGCGGTAGAGGGTTTGCTGGAGCGGATGTGGATGGCAGGACGAGCGGAGGGGGTGTTGGTTGTGTAGGTAGGATGAAGGAAGGGTTGCGGGGGTTGTGGTGGAAGGCCATTACTTGCGGTGTGGCGCCATCATCATCAAAAGACCACCCGGCGTTGGGGGCCGGTGGTTGAACCACGTTTACTTGTGCTGGTGCCGGCGGTTGCTGCGGAGGAGCGGGTGGATGATTCGGCATCGGGTTCTGGTGGATGCCCAGGTCTTGCACTTGCTGTGGTTGCTGCTGTTGTGGTAGCTGCTACGGCTGTGGTGCTTGATGCTGCTGCACTTGCTGCCCCTGCGGCTGCCTTCTCTTCTCTTTAATCTCCACGATGGCCCTATGCATTTCGGCCCAGTCGATTCTCTGCCCTTCATGAAGGTCATATACCAGATCTCGGAACTGAAAACATCCTTCTATGGTATGGCCTGGCTGCCTATGGAACATACAATATTTAGTCTGATCAATCGCCGGGTTCCAAACAGGCCGTTCCGGAGGAAGTTGGATTGCATTCACTGACATAAGTGCCGAGAACATATCTGTAAGTGTCTCTGGCAATGGACGATACTGGGCTCTCCTGGGAGCCGGGCGCTTGCTATTAGGGTTGTTGTTGTTGTAGCCGTTGGGTGGAGGGACGTTATGGTATTGTGATGGTGGCGGTGGTTGTTGTGATGCGGCGAAGGTGTTTTGTGGAATGGTGAAGGTGGGGGGAGGGTTTTGTGGAGTGGCCTGGAAGTTTTGCGGAGTGGTGTTTTGTGGATTGCGGGGGTTTTGGTTGTAGCGGAAGGGTGTGGCCTGAAATGGAAAAGCAACGGCTTGTACTTGCTCGTTTGTTTGGACTCCCTCGGTAACCGGCCCTTGTGGTTTCTTATGGTACTTGGGCTTTTGGTTTTCGAAAAGAGAATGGATAGGGGAGTCCTTGAATTGAGTCTGTATGAAGCGCGCCCGACTGTAGAGTTGATGCATATTAGCTATATCATTCATTGCCAGGATGTTGCGGAAGGTCGGGGTGGCATTGGAAATTAGCAGTTTGACCTTCTCTTCCTCCTGAATATGGCCAGGCACTCTGGCGGCCATCTGCCTCCACCTGTCTACATAGGTGGCGAAGTCTTCCTCTGGCTTCATCTTCTCTGCTACTAGATCTGTAAATGAATATTCTGGCCCGACCCTGTCCTGAAACCGCTGAATGAATTTGTCCTTAACTACCTTGAAACTCTCAGCCTCTTCCAGCGGCAGAGAATAGAACAATTCCAGAGCAACTCCATCTAAGGATCGGCGGAATAAATACGCCATGAGGCGATCATCATACTGGAACTGCGCTGATTCATATAGAAAATCCCTCACATGGATAAAGGGATTGCTGTTCCCATCGTACTTGCGATAGTTGGGGAGCTCTGATTGCGGAGGGAACCGAATGTTCTGGAAGCTCGGAATAGGAATATCGGCCAAGGATTGTGGGCCAACCCTTTTCTGGAGGAAGTCGAGTTGTTGCTGCATGGCGGCCCACTTGTTAAGCAAGTCCTGCTCTTGGGAGGGAGCAGGGGTAGTGAAGGACGCCGATTGTATTTGAGGAGCGGATGGAATGACTGTAGCAGAAGGGGGAGGCCCATAGACAGTGGAGATAGGGGGCCCGTAGGAAGGATATTGGGCCTGAGATATGCCCGGATGGGAGTGAGTTTGGGCCACCCCTTGCTGAGGGTGTAAGAAATCAGAAGGGTTCATGAGAAGCTGTGAAGCCACCGAACCAGAATTGTGATGATCCACCTGGACAAAAGTAGGGATAGGCGATTTCCCTTTATCAAAAGACTGATGGGCTGAATTGGAAGATTGGCCCATCTCCACGCCAGCGAAAGTGATGGTCCGGGGTTGGACCGGGGTGAGGTCAATCGGCGTGGGCTGAACGGACGGCCCAATAATGGAAGGATTAGATTGACCTTGAACAGCGGCGGAGGGAGAAGCGTTGGACCCTTGCATAGCTTGATATAGGACTTGAAGTTGCGTCGGGTCCAATTGGGCCATCATGTGAAGGACGGAGCCCGCGGAAGGAGTAGAAAGAGAAGGGGTACCTTGACTACCTCCCACAGATGTGGAGGACGGGAGAGGGGCAGTCCCTTCTCCGGAGGGAAAGGTGGCAACCCTAGGGGGGTTCTCAAGGAGCCCTTGAGGAAGAGAGTCCTCTTGGGAACGCGGAGGATTGAAGGATGCCATGGTGGATTCGAAGAGGGGATTGGAATAGAACGTGAAGGAAGAAGCGACTCGAGAAGACGATTCAGACGGACGAAAATAACTCCACATGCAACGGACAACCTTGACAAAATGCAAAAACAACCAACACAAAACACACAATAAGCAATCAAACTTAGGTGATTCTGACAAGATGCAAGTGATAAAAGATGAAGACACTCAAAAATCAAGCAAGTTGTTTAGAATGATGTGACAAGATTCTTATGATTTCTCCTTCGGAACTTTAGTGAATTGATCGATATGTGCTCTCAACAATGGGTTCCTAATAGGAGATGGATATGAGACTTGGTTTGACTCTAAGTGTAACCACTCAATCACTTATGCAACCCTAGACACGGGGTGGGAAAGGTACAACCAGCCCGGCGTCCGTGTGGGAATCCACGGCTCGCGGGGACTTATGGAGGTCCCTGCTGTGATTTCCTAGTCGGCCCCAAGGAATATGGAGACGAGAGGTCCTCACGACAAGGTAGGAAAATGCAAGCTAAGATATGACAAGATGAATGACCCTATGTGCACCGGAGTGCATGCAAAGTCTAACCTAACAATCTAACAATCAATAGTGCACACCATGATATGCAGATATGAGCAAAGCAAGAGGAGGGCCAAGTGTCACCCAAGCAATAAATCACAGCAAAACTGCGGAAATAAATGCACCTCGGATGCGTACCTGCCAGGAGAGTAACGGTCGAAGACCCCTGCGTCAGAGAACAATAACGGTCGAAGGCCAGACCGCCAGATAATATATAACGCAGGGGGATGAGACCGTCAGATGAGCCAAGGAACCAAAAACTAACAGAAGTAACCGGAAAGCCCGTGAAAGCTCGCACAGCAGAATGAAAGCGGCGGCCTAATGCCCCTGCGTCAGACGACTGTGACGCGGGGACACAGGGCCGTCAGAGGACTCAGAAAACCAGAATATGCAGTAATCAAAGGGGAAACAAAGGGCAACTCAACAAGCAGATGATGGCAGGTTTTAAACAAGAATCAAGAGCACGATTGGCACAAGCTGTCCCACCGTGATCGCCAAAAAATTATCTGTTGATATTTATTTGCCTATCTTTTATCTTACTTTTGAGGTTTGCAAAGTAATATGGCAAGATGACAAACAAGCAATCAAAGATCTACTCAAACCTGTGAACATGTGAACATGAACCTAGGTAATCATAGCTAGCTCTAGCATGGGCATGCTACCTCAATCAAATTACGCTAAGGAAAAGGAAAACACACGCCGGGGCGTGGAGCAAGGAATAAATAAAAACACACCGTGAAGGTGGAGCAAGCAAGGAAAATAAAGAAGATATGATGAAGAAGACAGCTAATGCCCAATACCAAGGAAAGATGTGATCGCCACCAAAGTAAACACAAGTCAAAGACCTGAATATACCTTAGAAATAGGTGGATGAAGCACCCGCCCACGGGAGAGAAAACCAAGGAAAGCCTGCAGATCAACTTGGAAGTAACGGCCAGAACCCCGTGCATCGCTTAGAAGCGACGGCCGCACGATAGACCGCCAGAAGATAGTGACGCGCCTGCTCCAGACCGTCAGGTAACCTGCAGTAGTAAAGCTTGAATTCTTTTAACTCCAACTCTTCTAGCTGGCTAGAAGACTTGGGCCTCGTGCTAATGAACCTGTAAACCTGCCAAAGATGTAGAAAGACAAGACAAGACAACCTCAATTAGCCCTCTTCACAAGCATAGCATCAATTCTTAAAGAGTTTAAGAACATCAAAAGGAGAGGGAATTACCAGGGAGTTTTTGATTTTTTAACCCCTCTGGGTGTTTTTAAAAGTTTGGGAGGATGTTTGTATGCTTAGGGAACAGTGAAAAACGTGGAGGAAGAGGAGGGACAATGCTTTGTTTGAGGAAAATCAAGGAAGAACTCAAGCATGCAAGGATGAACTTGAAAGACCAAACTAAAGTACTCCCTTGATTAGAAGATGGATGGATGTGGGAAGCAGCTCCTCCTGGATGAAGATGGCTCCTGAGTTCAGCAGCACTTCGTCGTGAATTCAAATCTCCTCCTCTTTGGCCATGAAGTCAAGGGTTCTATTTATAGACCCTCAAACTCTTAGGTCGAGCAGAGGATAATTCAGCAGGAAAGAGGGATAAATCTTTAGCAAATCCTCGAAGATAATATCACCAAGAGTCCATAGAAACAAACGGGGGGTCCTGAGGATCAGATTTGAAAGATATAACGTCAATCCAAATCCTTATCTCAACCACGGAGTAGCAGAGAAAAGGCCTGAACTGCCAGGACTCTCAGAGGGAAGTAACGGCTGCACGACAGACCGCCACTTGGAAGTAACGCATCAAGGAACGACCGCCATTTTCAACCCTATCCCAAAGAGATAAGATCAACGGGAAGAAGATCCAAACAATATGACTCTTCAAGGAAGCGACGGCCAAGGCATAGGGCGTCAGAATGAAACGACGGCTGCACGATAGACCGTCATCATCAACGTGGAAATTAAGGGATAAGCACTAAAAACGAGGCCTTAAGCCTTAGGACTCTTCAAAGAGTAACGGTCCAGGACCCATCCGTCAGAAGGAAGCAACGCGCCTGACTGGGACCGTTATTAGCATTGAGGTTCAAAAATAGAGTGAAGGGTTTGCTAAGATTCATCCAACGAAATGCCACCGGGAGCCACATCTTAATCCAGGAATTAAGACCCAAGAAATAGGCTTCAACTAACCAAGAGACTCAATGAAGGGTGAACAACTCGGAGCATCATATAGAATGAATAAGGAGACGACCCGACTTATTGGGTATAAAACGGGTGTCAACACCTATGACTGGGAACCTTTAGAACATGTGCATCTGGATGACTGATCCCATTATCATAATCTCATTATGATCCGGTCATCATCGCACAGGTTCAGCGACTTCCTCACATTCGAATCATTAACACAAATTAAATGCAACGAATAAATGCCATTAATATAAATATGAATAAGATATTACAAGAAATGTCACCATCACATCTCATGTGATTGGCTTGTTCGGCATACATTTCTATCAATCTCCCACTTGCACTAAAGCCAATCACCCACATGCTTGATCCCCATCAGCCCTAGGTGACGCTCAAAAACACTATGAGTCAACGGCTTAGTTAGTGGATCTGCAATGTTATCACTGGAAGACACTCTATCAATTACAACATCTCCTCTAGCAGCTATCTCTCTGATCAGGTGGTAGCGCCGTAGAATATGCTTTGATTTCTGATGAGACCTCGGCTCCTTTGCTTGTGCAATCGCCCCATTATTATCACATAATAAGGGGACCGGATCAGAGATGCTCGGGACAACTCTAAGCTCTTCGATGAACTTCTTCATCTAAACTGCTTCTTTGGCCGCCTCAGCAGCAGCAATGTACTCAGCTTCGGTCGTAGAATCAGCAGTGGTTTCTTGTTTCGAACTTTTCCAACTCACTGCCCCACCATTCAGGGTAAACACATACCCCGAAGTTGACTTACTGTCATCTTTATTAGACTGAAAACTTGAGTCAGTGTAACCTCGAAGTTTCAAATCCTCTCCTCCATAAACCAAAAACATATCCTTAGTCCTTCGCAAGTACTTAAGGATACACTTCATAGCTGTTGACACCCATTTTTTTGCCGATAAGTTGAGTCGTTCCTCTTACTTCCATTTGTTGATGCCTCGAGTTGTCCATCACTCGTTGGGATTATTTTCAGGCATGTTTTGGGCCAGTTTTATGGGTAGCCTCCCTCCCTGGCTAGGTTTGTTTCAATTCTGGGCTTAATGGGCCTTAGTTTTGGTTGATTGGGCTTTTCTATGAGTTTCAAGCACCCATGTACATGTACGGTACATCCCTGGCCACCCAATCAATGTGCGGTTGCCTGTGGACCGTCCATCTATTTTGGAATATTTTAGTTAATTTTCTGAATTTCCACCGACAAGCATTTATGCAGTCCTCCCCTAGCCGTTCAATATAATGGACGGACGGATGGTAGCTGCTCATCTCTCAGAGTCCTGCGTTTGGTGGTTTTCTCAGATAATTATCCAATTAATCTATTTATCACCGACAAGGCTAAAAGGATTTGTCTTTGGCCGCTCTACCTTTGAACGGTCTCATCTGAGCCGTTCATGTATGAGAGTCCAACGGTGAACTATTCGGCCGGTTTAATGGATAATTTAGATTATTTTGTGAATTGTTGAATTTCCACCGACAGGGTTGAACGGCCCAGAAAAGACCGCCCATGTGGATGTGTGGTCTATCGTTAGACCGTTCATCTGGTCGATTGCTAAAGATTCAACATATTTTCTCTCTCTCCTCGTGGATTTATCCCCAACTTTATCCAGCCATTTCTCCGTGAATCCTCAACCATTTCGAGTGCCGTTTCTTCCAGATGAAAGATAATTAGATTATTTTCATCTTTTATTTGATAATCTCGACCTGAAAATGCTTATAAACCCTAGTTTCGAGCTAGGACTTTAGGTGCTCTATAAATAGACCCTAAAGGCCGGGTTTGAAAAAGGGGAGATTTTTGGTCGACGGCGAAGCCCTGCCGCATTCTTGAGCGACCTAGCACTAAGGAGGGAGGCTTTCCACGTCCACATAAGCCTCCGGTTCAGGGAGTAGTCTAGTTTTTAAGTCTTGTGTGTTTGATAGGTTTTGTCCACTTTTTCATTGCATGCATCACTCTTCTCACTTTCCCCCCACGTTTTTCTTCACCTTCATTGCCATGCACACACCCACCCACGTTTGTGACACCCTAGGGGTTTAAAATCCCCCAGGTATCCCCCTTTCCACTTATCCATGTTCATTTCTTCTTATTTTGACATTTACTACACTTTTCAATTCTAATCTTGGGTTTTTTCCTGTCTTCTTCACATCATTTTTACAGGTCAGCAATCCCTAGCACGAGGCCCATCCCCTCTGGCCAGCCAGAGAGGGTGGAGGTTGGACCCTTTGTGACTTCTGGCGGGGTGGTCTTGCGCGGTTCTCTACCATCCGTTCAAGGAGACGTGCGGTGCTACTTGGACCATCCTTCTTCTTCCTGCGGTCATGATAGAGCCGTTCAACTGCCAGGAGTGCTTCATCCCGATCCTCTGCAGCGTTCTTAAACGGTCTATCGTGAGACCGTGCATCTTATAGGTGGTTCTTCCTGAACCGTATATCTTTACAGCGTTGCAGGCCAGGCGAGTACCTCTCCCTCTTTCCAAGGTACAGCGTGTTCATCACGTTCGGCGCCTTGGTGGCGATCACAGGTTTTTTTATTCCTCCCTTTCCCTCTGTCTTCATTCATTTCCCATGTTGGATGTGGTAGGATAGACATGGGAGGGCATTAAAAGAATGGACGGGAGAAGAAATATATCTACACCCTTCTTTTGTGGCGATCACGGTGGGACGCCTAGTGCCCATCGTGTTAGTGATTTGCTGACCCCTTCTTTTGTTGTGTTAGTCCTCTTCTTGAAGTGATTGCATGTTGGTTGCATTCTCTGCCTTCTGGAACGTGAACGGTTCTCCCAGAGCCGTTCATCCCCTATGCGGCTGCACGTCCACCGTCCCTCTCTGTGAACAGTGTCAGTTCTCCTACAAGCGTCCTATCATAGACTGCCTCCTATCGACCGTTCACACTGTCGAACGGCCTGACCTTGGCCGTCCATCTTTCTGGCACAGGTACGCTTCTGGCTAGTCTGGTTGTAGGTATGCGATTGCTGGAGATCCGTTCCATAGCTTACACGGCTGTCCACAGACCGTTCCTCCTAGTACGTTTCTCATCTCTGCCATCCTTCATTTCCAGCATTCTCTGATTTTTGCAGTTATTCTGGCGTTACTCCCTGTTATTCCTTGGATTATACGGTTCTGTACAGACCGTCTGTCCCTTTGAGCGGTCTTGTATAGACCGTCCTTGTGGTTCTACAGTGCACCCGTAATTCATTTTGATTGCCATGTTCCATGATATTCATGATCTTTGGTGCTGGTTATTGATCTCCCCCTGCTCCCATATCATTGTTGCATGATTATTTTCATTGCTTATATATTTGATTGGTCATTGGTTGATAGTTGCTAGGCTAGATTTTGCATGCACTCCGGTGTACATAGGAGGATCCATCTCTTTCATAGTAGTTGCATTCCTACCGAGGTAGGGCTTCCTCTCGTCTCCATACTCCTTGAATCCGACTAGGGGACCTTGCTGAGGACCTCCGTAAGCCCCCGTGAGCCGTGAATTCCCACACGGACGCCAGGTAGGTTGTACCGTATCCACCCCCAGTCTAGGGTTTGCATCCGCGAGCGAGAGATCCCCGTAGAGTCACCCAGTTCCTCATTTCCCACCCTGGTTAGGTACCTTGTGGTTAAGCGAATTCATATATTAATTAATCCACTAAGGTCCTACAAGAAAATTTTAAAAATTGTCGTGCATCATTTGACAACTTGATTGCTTAAGTGCTTGATTCTCCTCCCATCTCTCCTCTCCATTGGATGCTTGGTTGTTTGAGGTTTTGCTTTGGTTAGGATTGTTTGCTCTAGTCTTGAGGTGTTTAGTGTATGTGGGGTTGTTTTTTTTCCCTTAGGATCATCTCCTAGGATCAATTCTCATTTCCATTCTTACTTTAATCCTTTGTTTGATTCATCATCTCACATGCCGTCATACGACTTCTCCCAGTCCCACGAGGACTCTCTTCCTCGCGGACTTCTTGAGGACCCATCTAGGGTCACCCATATGCAGGGAGGAGAGGGGACTGCCCCTCCACTCCTGACCATTCTTGGCGAGGGTTCCCAACCCTCTCTTTCCGATCCGTCCATTCAGAATCCGGCCAATCAAATTCTCAACATGATGGCCCAGCTGGACCCTACCCAGCTCCATCTCATCCGGCAAGCCTTGCAGGGGGCCGATGCCCCGACTTCAGCTCCTTCTCATGGCATGACTAATGTTGCCACTACATCTTCTGTTGCTGGGACCACCTCTGTGGCCCCCATTGACCTTACTCCCACCCGTACTCAGATCCTTCGGTACTCCAACATGGAAACGGGCCAAGCTTCTACCTCGGCTCATCAGCCGCTCGGTAAGGGGAAGTCTCAAATCCCCTCTGTTCCTTACCTTGATCCCTATGTCACTATTTCTCCAACGCCGCAGGCCCTTGTATCCCCGGCAGACTTTACTCGGTTGCAACCAGGGGCCACCCAGCTGGCTCATGTGGATGTGGGCCCTTCCCTGGCCCATTATCCATCTTACGGGCTGCCCCCTCAGTCGGCTTTTCCTTTGGCCCGTATCGAGGTACTGATCCTCTTGCTCCTTCTCCTCCATCCCGGGAACGAGAAATTCTTGACAAATGGGCTGCTATGCAGCAACAAATTGACCTCCTCCACAAGCAGGTTGGCCCGCAGTCTTTGGCTGATGTCCCTATTCCTAACTTCAGGGACATTCGTTTTCCTCCTCAATCCGAGCTCCCCGTGTACCGAAAATATGACGGGAACGGCAACCCGTTCATTCATGTCAGGGAGTTTCTTTACGAGTTAGCACAGTTCCAGCATGATGATCGCCTGATGGCTTACTTATTCCGCTGATCATTGGAGGGGGTCGCCCTGGAGTGGTTTTATACCTTGCCTCTGGAGGAGGCAGAAAATTTCAAGACAGTCAAGGAGAGGTTCATTCAAAGGTTCCAAGATCGGGTTGGTCCTGAGTATTACTTCACCGACCTGGTAGCGGAAAAGATGAAGCCGGAGGAGGATTTTGCAACCTATGCGGATCGATGGAGGCAGATGGCCTCACGTGTGCCCTGGCAAATCCCGAAAGAAGAGAAAGTTAAGTTGTTAATCTCCAATGCTACCCCGACATTCAGAAATATTTTGGCAATGAATGACATTTCGAATATGCACCAGTTGTACAGTAGGGCTCAGTTCATACAGATGCAGTTTAAAGACTCCCCTATTCATTCACTGTTCGAGGCCCAGAAACCCAAAACCGCCAGAAAATCCCAGGGATCACTGAGGGAGTGCAAATCAACGAGCAGGTCCAGACTGTTCAGTTTCCCCACCAAGTCGCTCCACCTCGCTTCCCGCAGCCTCCACGCAACCCCCAGTTCACCGCTCCACAAGTTCCCCAACCTGTTGGGACGCTTGGGGTGATCTAGAGGGGGGTGAATAGATCAAACACCCGATAAAAACTACTGCAGCAGAATCAAATGCAGAATGAGAAATTCTGCTAAACAGATAGAATGCACAAATCAAAGACCAACCAGAACTGCTGAAGAACTTAAACAAACATCTACTGCGCAGAGTACTAGAATAAAGAGGTGATGCAAACCACAATGCAATCACACAGTAGACAGAGGTTTTTAGGTGGTTCGGTCCTCCAGACCTACATCCACCCCACACTCAACCTGAGTGTGGATTACTGCTGACTCACAGCTTGAACCGCTGGGCCTCACAGCTTGCCTACAACCCGCTGAGCCTCACAGCTTGCAGTCCGAGATATCCACCTCGCCTGCTGAGCCTCACAGCTTGCTGTCCAGAGGAATCCTCCTCTGCAAAATCGCAGGGCAATATAGCTTAGCCGTTCAGTGGAATCCTCCACTGCAAACGCTGACTAACAGCTTGAACACAAGAGTTTCGAAAAACAAAACAAAAACAAATAAAAGATAAAATGTATCCATGCAGGGAATGTAGCTCAAACAAGTAAGCAATACTAAGATCTAGATTTGAACCAAAGATCTGAGGAACATCTCTCTCAACTCTTCTCTCTCTCAACTCTCTCTCTCTCAACTCTCTCCTTCTTCTCTTTCTTTTCTCTTCTGCTGGATCGTGGAAGCTCTCACTCTGCCTCTGCTCCTTTTTTTCACAATCTGTATGTTCGATCAGTCTTCTTCAGATGGAAAAAGCTTGGTATATATAGCAGCATCTAGGGCGTGTGTCCTCCACATTTCCCGCCCAGAAGGTTCCTCCACGTGTCATCATCCTGTCAGCCCTTTCAGCCTCGGATCACGTGCCTTCATTAAGCTCCACGAGCAATACCTATCAGACAGAGAGAATTATCAGTTTGAGTAAGCAAAGTGTGTACATCAAGAATGAATGCACAATGGCTGTATGGACTTTGCGTTCTGAACAATGTACATACTTGCCACCTGAAGTGTGTACAGACTTCATAGCACATGCTGCAGTATGCATATGGTGAAGTATGTACATTGACGATGTACAGACTTGACCAAGTATGCATGAAGAACATAGGCTGTACAGACTTCAGATATGCAAGACTATGGCTTGTACATACTTTATGAATGCAAAGCTTAAAGTATGTACAGACTTCACTTATGCAATCGAAACAGTGCATGGCTGTACAGACTTTGTGTAATGTGCATGAAGCAACGTATAGACTTATATCGAAGAAGTGCACAAATGCAGATAGCAAGGTATCGACTTTACATCTATCAAAGTATGCACAACACCAATGGATGCTCAGGCATGCAGACGAATGTGTAGACTCTGCGTGCAATGTAAAACAATGTGCAGACTTTGAACGTAGGTAGAGACAGCAATGTGCAGACTTTATCAGTCATCAAAACACACAAGTGCTCAAGAGTGTATAGACTTGATCAGTCATCAGAAACACAAGTTCTCAAGAGTGTATAGACTTGATCAGTCATCAGAAACACAAGTGCTCAAGAGTGTATAGACTTGCTATGGCAACAAAGCAACCATGACAGTGTACAGACTTTAAATGTGTGCAAGCAGAACGATGTACAGACTTCGAGTGAGACGCTGAGTGAGACTGATGGATGTACAGACTTGGGCTGTACAGGCTTCAACTCAAATATGCATAGAGACAGAAATGTATAGACTTTGATTGAGACGATGCGATGTACAGACTTGCCTGGCCGATGCATAGACTTGGAGGTAAGACGCTAGACGCTGTACAGACTTTACTTGCATGTGCAGACTTGGCGATGTATAGACTTGCACAGTTCTAGCCAAGGGATGTATAGACTTTAAGTGATAGCCCAATGTACAGACTTGCCAATGTATAGACTTTAAGTGCAATGCAAAAGGCTATACAGACTTTGAGACTTAATGTATGGTGGAGAATGTACAGACTTTGTCTGTGATGTGCAGACTTGCTATGTCTGGGACACATGCAATGTACAGACTTGAGTGCTCTTACTATGCTCATGCAATGTATAGACTTGATCGCGTGCCTGTGCCAAGAAAGTTGTACAGACCTTGCTAATTGATGCATGAACCGACGGGGATGTATAGACTTAGTCTATGCAGCGATGCAGCAATGCAATGTATAGACTATATGGCGTGCAGACACTGTATATGCATGAGCAACGTATGGACTTGCTAGCCAGACACTACAAAGACTCTGTATAGACTTTATAGCGTGCAGACATGCTATATGACTGTATAGACTGTGTGGACTTGACAGCATGCGGATGTATGGACTTGTGCTGGCTTGATAGCATGCATGAAATACCATGTACAGGCTTAAGCAATGTACTGACTCTGAACGCATGCAATGCAGCAGGGCAATGTATACAAAACACAATGACTTACTATCACTGTGTTGCTATCATCGAAACAAAATATCATATGCTTGTGCTTAAGGGGCACAACATTCTCCCCCTTTTTGATGATGACAACAAAGTGACAGTGAGTCACCAAATTAAATTTCTCCCCCTTTGACATGATCAAAAAGAAATAAAAACATTAGTGCAAGGTGCAGTATACATGCAGATTTCCCTTAGAACAGCTCAAACTCCCCCTGAATGAAGAACTCCCCCTGAATTATTTCTCCCCCTATGAAAAGGAATATGGACAGATAATCAAAAGGTAGAGAAGGTAGGAGGGTCACTAGACAACAGCTGTAGCATTGGTTCAGAAAGTGAGCAGGATTATAAACAACAGTTAAAGTATAAGAATCAGCAATATACAATCTTGAAAAAATTCAGGTTTAACAGTGATAAAAATAGAGTAAAGTAGATGACCACTGAAAAAGAGTTATAGACTCCATTTATAGCAATGAATCTAAGGCACATGATTTTAATAGATAAGTCAGAAATAATACCCTTTGTGATTAATCATGGAAGTTTAAGAAAGGCAACTTGAATGTGTATTGAGAAAAACAATTTACACTCAATGACTTTTGATTTCAAAGAGTTACAGCAGTTTGTTTTTCACTTTTTAATTTTCAGAAACTGAGCTAAGTGAATAGACCAGTGGCATTTATGTTGTTGACATTAGGTGTACACCTTGATCAGAGGCAGGTACCCCCAGTTACTAGGCATAAACTACTAGATCTATTTCAGATCAAGACCTACAAGGAACAATTTTCACCTTTGACATTAAGGGCACACCTTGATCAGAGGCCAGTACCCCCAGTTACTTGGTGAAGACTCCCCCTATAGATTTGACCCTATGAACAGAGATAGTCTGAAGCACTTCATGACTTATGAATTCTCCTGCTTCTTTGGAGGAGATCACAGTTTCTCAGTGCAATTCAGCCATTACTCTGTCACTGTGTTCAGCTCTTTACATTGATGATCTTATTTACTGTTGCCCTTATTTCTTTTAGAGTGATTGTTTAAAAAATAGTACACACTCTATTTACCTTTTCTAGACATTTCCAGTTTAACACTTTCAGGCATTAAAAAACTTTTTCTATTCTAACCATGAGACAAAGATTAAGAGCTATAAAAGTTTTCTTTTATCTCAAGTTCTGAAGTGCAGACACTTAACTCTTCAATTTATAAAGGTTAAACCTTTAGTTCCTCTCAATTTACAAGTGTGATTCTTATAAATGAACAATTGCAATGACCACAGCTCAATGCACTAAACCAGAAGCAATACTGTTGTTCAGTGAGGGTTAGGGAAATGATGGCAATTGTTAAAAAGTGATAGCAATAGGCATGAAAGTCCAAGAGCATCTGATGTCAAAGATTATGAATGGAGTGAGTGGGAACAATAAGGAGTGAAAAAGATTCAATGTACTGAACATAACTCTCAGCTCCCCCTGACACCATGATGCAAAAATATGATATGCAATGAGTCATTTCTTTTTAAAAATTTCAAATTCAATGATATGCAGTGCACTGCTCTATATGAAGACTGGACCCTATATACCATAGTGGTCATGCAAAGAAATGCAGTGCAAAGCAGTCATATATGCATTAAACAACTTCCTTGATGCAAATGATATATGCAGAAATTAGACACATGCATCAACTATATGCTTTAAATGAACCATTCAAACTCAGTGCAATAGATGGCAGAAGAAGAGCATCAAATTTATGCAGAATTAAATTCAGTAGCTGAGTTTAGAATGCAGACTGATCAGCTAGACAAGAAGAGAACATCAGAAATTAAACAACCAAATCAACATGACTTTCTCAATTCTGAAGGTAAATCACTTACCTACTTTACCTGACTGATTTATTTTTTACCCTTGGTGTCGCATCAGATTGTTGACAAGGCCTCCAATTTCTTTCAGCTTTTAGAATTTTTGGCCCTGCCTCTTGTCATATGCCTGGAGTAGCTATTCCTGTTTCATTATTTTGTTCCCGGCTACCAGGCATACCTGCAAACACACTTAGGGAGTAGATTTTGGAACCCAAGACAGTTTGGGCCCCAAGACAGAAATAGACATCTGAGAGTGAAAACATGACAAAAGCTGTTTAGGGATCCACATTTATGTGAAAGTGGATGGTTTGGTGGATTCTTCAGCTTGAGAGTTCTTTTTGTTATTTTTCTTTTTCTCAGCACCAACAGGTTTAGCTTTCTTTTTCTTGTGCTGTGATGGTTTTTGTGTAGTCCTGGCATTCATTTTATTAGAAACATTATTGTTTTTCTGCCAGTGCCTTGGCCAATGAGTGTATTGGAAGTTGTGACCCAAATTGGTCCTAGGCTGACCATAGAACGCCTGGTGACTAGGACTCCATGTCCTAAAGTGACTATCCCATCTCCTAGCTGGCTGAGATCTATAGGGCTGAGTGGGGAAATTCTGATACCTAGACCTCATGTATACAGGGTTCCACCCAAAACTATTAAGTAGTTGTAAGTGATTGTGATGATAGACTTGGGCTCGAGGGAAATAGGGATGTGCAAATTGGTTCCTAGCTACACTTGGTCTCCTTGCCACCTTTGACCCTCTAGGTTTCTGCACTGACTTATATTGGGTCTTTTTCTGAGCAGTTGATGGTGGTGGAGACTTAGCAGCCTTGGACTGGGGTTTTGATGTGCTAGCTGGCTGACCCCTAGCCTTGGACTTACCCTTGGGAGAAGAGCATGCAGCTCTAGGCTCTACAACTTTCTGCTTTCCCTTGTCCTTAGCACTGGACACTTTTGATTTTACATTATTGAAAGCAGATTTTTCACTGACCATTTTTATGAGTGGTCCTTTGTTCTTTTCTCCCACGAATGAAATGGTTTTCAGTTCAAAACTCTTTTTAGCTGAGGGATTAAAACCGAGACCCTCCTTTCTGAAGTTGACTTTTGACCCTAGAAAGGCATTAAGATTTTTTATTCCTTGGGTCATGCTTTCAATGATTTTCCTTTTGTCAGAATTTTCATTTTCCAGATTTTCAATATTTTTCTTCAATTCAGCATTCACTGACAAGATAGCTTCATATTTTTCAGTTGCAATCTTTATTTCATTTTCAGACTTCTAAATTTTCAATTTCAACTCATCAACAACATTTTTCAGCCATTCATTTTCTTTCCTACTGTCAATCAAAACATGCTTTAACTCATCAAACTCAGAATATGCATTTTTCAATTTGTCATTCTCTAATTGTAAACATGCAACTTTATCAGAAAGTGTTTTATCATTAACCAGAGAATTCATTTTCTTCTTCAAGAGTCTGTTTTCCTTCTTAATATCATTCGCTTTATCTAACAGTTCTCCATAAGCATCTTCCCAATCAGAAATAGTATAATGTTCGAAAGGGGATGATACCTGATCAGACTCTTCTTCTTCTTCTCCATTCCTGGCCATCAAGCAAATGTCCTTTTCTTGTTTCTCACTATCTAAGGAAGTGCTCAACGTGCCTTCTTCCTCATCACTCCATGTACTGACCATGGCCTTTCCCTTTGGCGCTTTCTTCCATGGTCTTCCTTTGATTTTCTGTAACTCTGGACAATCAGCCTTCATATGGCCACTCTTCCTGCAATGATAACAAGTATTATCGTCAGATTTTTCAGCAGGGTTAAATTTATACCTGTTTTGCTTCCTACTGTGGTGTTTTATGTAGACATTTTTTCTTTCTGTTCTAAGAAATCTTCTGAACTCTCTTGTAATCATAGCTAGTTCATCCTTTTCAAACTCCGATCCAGATAGGCTCCGATCACTGGATGATCCATTGCATCTGGACTGTTTTGAACAGCTATGCTTGGCCTTCAGAGCAATAGGCTTCTTGTATTCGAGCTCTTCAGCTTGTAGAAGATTCATCTCGTACGCCATCAAAGAGCCTATCAGCTCATTAGGTTTCATCTTTTGTAGATCTTTTGACTCCTCAACCACAGTTGCTTTGGTATGCCATATAGGAGTCAACGATTGAAGGATCTTCCTCACAACTTCATGATCAATATAACTTTTTTCCAGATTTCTTAGACCGTTTGTTATGATGGTCAGACGAGCATACATTTCAGTAACTGTCTCACCGGGCTTCATCCGAAATGCTTCATACTTTGACACTAGCATATTTGCCCTCGTCTCTCTCACTTGAGATGTTCCCTCATAAATGACTTCAAGGGTATCCCACATCTCCTTCGCCGT
This sequence comes from Amorphophallus konjac, assembly GCA_022559845.1. Classification (NCBI taxonomy): domain Eukaryota; kingdom Viridiplantae; phylum Streptophyta; class Magnoliopsida; order Alismatales; family Araceae; genus Amorphophallus; species Amorphophallus konjac. The sequence goes on from CM040117.1 coordinate 106,063,010, forward strand.
CTTGCAGGATGACACTCTATCAAATTCAGTGGGATGGAGTGCACACTGAATGGCGTTGATGGCGCTCCAATTCAGAGTAGATTTTCTGATTTCTTCTCTAGTCAACAATTCCTCGTTCTCATGTAGCTCATAAGGACCTTTGCTCACAATTTTCCAGACCTCGTAATCTTTGGCTCTGAGGAAGACCTGCATCCGGTTCTTCCAATATGGGTAGTTAGATCCGTCGAAGAATGGTGGCTTCGTAGTGGACTGTCCCTCTATTGTTAACCCTCTAGCATCCATGGCCGTTCCTCTTTAGGATGTTAGTCCTGCACAAAGAGTTAGGCTCTGATACCAATTGTTGGGACGCTTGGGGTGATCTAGAGGGGGGTGAATAGATCAAACACCCGATAAAAACTACTACAGCAGAATCAAATGCGGAATGAGAAATTTTGCTAAACAGATAGAATGCACAAATCAAAGACCAACCAGAACTGCTGAAGAACTTAAACAAACATCTACTGTGCAGAGTACTAGAATAAAGAGGCGATGCAAACCATAAAGCAATCACACAGTAGACAGAGGTTTTTATGTGGTTCGGTCCTCCAGACCTACATCCACCCCACACTAAACCCGAGTGTGGATTACTGCTGACTCACAGCTTGAACCGCTGGGCCTCACAGCTTGCCTACAACCCGCTGAGCCTCACAGCTTGCTGTCTGAGGTATCCACCTCGCCTGTTGAGCCTCACAGCTTGCTATCCAGAGGAATCCTCCACTGCAAAACCGCTGGGCAATACAGCTTAGCCGTTCAGTGGAATCCTCCACTGCAAACGCTAACTAACAGCTTGAAGATAAGAGTTTCGAAAAATAAAACAAAAACAAACGAAAGATAAATGTATCCCTGCAGGGAATGTAGCTCAAACAAGTGAGCAATACTCAGAACTGGTTTTGAACCAAAGATCTGAGGAACATCACTCATAAATCTTCTCTCTCTCAACTCTCTCCTTCTTCTCTTTCTTTTTTCTTCTGTTGGATCGTGGAAGCTCTCACTCTGTCTCTGCTCCTTTTTTTCACAATCTGTGTGTTCGATCAGTCTTCTTCAGATGGAAGAAGCTTGGTATATATAGTAGCAGCTAGGGCGTGTGTCCTCCACATTTCCCGCCTAGAAGGTTCCTCCACGTGTCATCATCCTGTCAGCCCTTTTAGCCTCGGATCACGTGCCTTCATTAAGCTCCATGAGCAGTCCCTGTCAGACAGAGAGAATTATCAGTTTGAGTAAGCAAAGTGTGTACATCAAGAATGAATGCACAATGGCTGTATGGACTTTGTATTCTGAACAATGTACATACTTGCCACCTGAAGTGTGTACAGACTTCATAGCACATGCTGCAGTATGCATATGGTGAAGTATGTACATTGACGATGTACAGACTTGACCAAGTATGCATGAAGAACATAGGCTGTACAGACTTCAGATATGCAAGACTATGGCTTGTACAGACTTTGTGAATGCAAAGCTTAAAGCATGTACAGACTTCACTTATGCAATCGAAACAGTGCATGGCTGTATAGACTTTGTGTAATGTGCATGAAGCAACGTATAGACTTATATCGAAGGAGTGCACAAATGCAGATAGCAAGGTATAGACTTTAAATCTATCAAAGTATGCACAACAACAATGGATGCTCAGGCATGCAGACGAATGTGTAGACTCTACGTGCAATGTAAAACAATGTGCAGACTTTGAACGTAGGTAGAGACAGCAATGTGCAGACTTTATCAATCATCAAAACACACAAGTGCTCAAGAGTGTATAGACTTGATCAGTCATCAGAAACACAAGTGCTCAAGAGTGTATAGACTTGCTATGGCAACAAAGCAACCTTGACAGTGTACAGACTTTAAATGTGTGCAAGCAGAACGATGTAAAGACTTCGAGTGAGACGCTGAGTGAGACGGATGGATGTACAGACTTGGGCTGTACAAACTTCAACTCAAATATGCATAGAGATAGAAATGTATAGACTTTGATTGAGATGATGCATGAGACGATGCGATGTACAGACTTGCCTGGTCGATGCATAGACTTGGAGGTAAGACGCTAGACGCTATACAGACTTTACTTGCATGTGCAGACTTGGCGATGTATAGACTTGCACAGTTCTAGCCAAGGGATGTATAGACTTTAAGTGATAGCCCAATGTACAGACTTGCCAATGTATAGACTTTAAGTCCAATGCAAAAGGCTATATAGACTTTGAGACTTAATGCATGGTGGCGAATGTACAGACTTTGTCTGTGATGTGCAGACTTGCTATGTCTGGGACACATGCAATGTACAGACTTGAGTGCTCTGACTATGCTCATGCAATGTATAGACTTGATCGCGTGCCTGTGCCAAGAAGGTTGTACAAACCTTGCTAATTGATGCATGAACCGATGGGGATGTATAGACTTAGTCTATGCAACGATTCAGTAATGCAATGTATAGACTATATGGCGTGCAGACACTGTATATGTAGGAGCAACGTATGGACTTGCTAGCCAGACACTACAAAGACTCTGTACAGACTTTATAGCGTGCAGACATGCTATATGAATGTATAGACTGTGTGGACTTGATAGCATGCGGATGTATGGACTTGTGCTGGCTTGATAGCATGCATGAAATACCCTGTACAGACTTAAGCAATGTACTGACTCTGTACGCATGCAATGCAGCAGGGCAATGTATACAAAACACAATGACTTACCCTCACTGTGTTGCTATCATCAAAACAAAATATCATATGCTTGTACCTAAGGGGCACAACACAACCCACTTTCTCGGCTCCTCAACACCCGCAACAACCACCACCACCACCCCAACAGCCTCAGCGAGCGCCGCAATATCATAATGTTCCTCCACCCGCCACTCACGGACCTGCCCGACCGAGCCTAAAGAGGACCCATTACCATCCTCTTCCTGAGACATTGCTTGATATTTTCTCTGCCTTGAGGTATACTGGTGATATTCAACTGCCTCCGCAACGTCAGAATTGGAATCCGGCCGCCGATCAGTCCCGATATTGCATATATCATCGGCAGCCCGGGCATACAGTAGAGCGGTGCTATCAGTTTAGAGATCTGGTGTATGATTTACACGAGGGCCAGAGGATTGATTGGGCTCAGATGCACCAGCTGATCGAAGACATCAAGAAGTGGCAGAGACAAGCAAGGCCGCAGCAGGCGGCGCCCCAGCAACAGCAGCAACAGCAACCCCCAAAGCAGTAGCAACCCCAGCAACAGCAGCAGCAACAGGACCTTGGGATCCATCAGAATCCCATGCCAGTCCACCCACTCGCTCTTCAGCAACAACAACAGCCGCCGGCGTCGGCACCGGCCCAGGTAAACATTGTTTAGCACCCAGCCCCCAACGCTAGGTGGACTTTTGATGATGAAACCCCCGCACACCTCTTGGCCTTCCACCACAACCATTCCCCCGCACCTGCTATCCCCTCCGTTCTCAGGCCCGCCGTTCTGGCCACCACTCCACCCATTATTCCCTCCACATCACCCATCAGGCCCACCGCATTCCCCTCCATACCGCCAGTCCTTTCGCCATCACCCACCATACCCTCCATCATCACCCCTCCGCTCAACCCTTCGCCCATTTCCCCTTCACCAGGGCCCACCAGGCCAACTTCCGCCATCCTCACCCCCATTTCTACCCCTTCCACCTACCTCACCGGGCCAAGCGGGGGTCCATCTCAGGCCGTGCCGGCACCACATTGCGCCCTTCGGAGCGGGAATCCATTCCACAAAGCTTACCCTTCTTCTCGTGCACCCACACCTACCCCTCAGCCTTCTTCCTCAACAGCTGAAGATGTGGACCCCATGCCAGGCACGAAGTACGACTTGTTACAGCACTTGGACCGGATGCCAGCCAAGATTTCAATTTTGGAATTGATCAAAAGGTCGCCGCTACATCAGGATGCTTTGAAGACTTTTTTGCAGAAAGTGATGGTAAATGAAGATGTGGCGGTGGACAGTTTACCAACGGTGTTGGCAACCATCACAAGGGGGCCTCTATTTCATTTTTTGAGTCAGAACTAGCTCCCCCAGAGGCATGGCAGATGCCACTCTGTATTACCATTTCTTTTAATAAAGTGGCTGTTGGGTCTGCCCTCGTGGACACAGGAGCATCGATAAACGTGTGTCTATTGAGTACCCTCCGTGCCTGTAACATTTCAGAGGATATGCTTAAGCCAACACCCACCACAATAGCAGCATATGACAATTCCAGGCATGCTTGTCACGGGGTCGTGACTGTACAAGCCGAGCTAGGGCCGTTGGTTATGGACATAGAGTTTTATGTGTTGGACATAGACCCAATGTTCAAAGCTATTCTGGGTCATCCATGGATAAACAGTTTAAATGGCGTACCTTCAACCGCCCACCAATGCCTAAAATTCCCATTCCAGGGCCGGGTGGTTAAAGTGAAAAGCATCTCCACCGTCCAATCTGTTGATGCCATCACAGATAAGATTCTCCCTACACTGTGGCCAAGTAATAGGCCAGTTTTGTCAGTAATGGACTTAAACTACCCATGGGCATATGCGTCACGCAAGCCCGCTACTACGCCAGTCAATGTAAAAATTAAGTCCAAGATAAGAGATTCAAAGGGGTGGCACATGATTCTGAAACTGGGTTATCAGCCAGGCCTGGGTCTCGGCGCACAATTACAGGGGCGGACTAAGCCCGTCCCTAAAGGCAGGAAGATGGGCCGCCGAGGCCTTGGCTACCGTGATTCAGTAATGTCAATACTTGGTGACTCTGGGACGTTAACGTGGGACAATCGATAACATTTTATGAAAGGCCCGTTGCAGCCCGGCACTTTGAAGAAGCCGCCACCCAGTTCCAAAGAGAAGGCCGATGATGCATGTGTTATTGCTGACCCACCACCGTCGCTGCAGGGGTTGGTGGGTGATATGGAAGAGTTTGCTGGTTGTTTTGAAAAGTTGTTCAGTAAAAGAGAAGACCGTGCAAGGAAGAAGGAGATGCCGCTGGTCAAGCATGCTCCGCTGAAGCCAGTCTACCAGAGGCCGCGAGAAGTGGGGAGCTCTATCATTTCTTTTTCTATGTCCCTGTTCCGTCTTGCCGCTTTATTTCAACAATTGGGATTTGTCCCACGTTCCCCTCCCATTCTGGTCGACCCGTACATCATGGAGAGACTACCTGAAATTTTATTTGTTCCATGTGCTTGCGGGCGCTGCCCGCCTATTGATCTTTCAACCTTGTTTACTCCTCCTCCCCCCAATGCCCAACTCCATGAAATGTGGTTTCGATCTTCTGATCTTTTTTTCGATTGCATATTCTCTGATTTGTTCCCCATGCAACTACCTCCTCCCCCGTCTTCTTCCTCCTCTTGTCTCGTGATCACCTCCGACCTCCAAAAAAAATGCCAATTTTAAAACGGAGGTTTCAATGGAAGATTACGCTGTGTTTTGCTCAGCTTCCTAGGGGCATGAGACCCTTGTTCCTTTTTTGATAGATTTCCTATCTCCTAAGTTAGATGTACAGTGTGTAGAGTCTCCTAGGTTAGTAGAGTCAGTTGGGGTAGAGCCTAGTTTGAGTCCAGTCAGTCCGTCCTCATCTGCGGCGCACCCTGTGATGCGTCATCCTAAATCCATCCCTGATAGGTTTTTGCAAGATTTGGCCCAGAGGTGCCATGCCCTTCTGAGATGCCCTGAGTTTGTAGAGACCGCAATTATTTTGGAAGATGATGAGGAATTAGAAGGGGTATGGAGCAATGACGGATTAGGTGTATATGAAATTGTGAATGAGAAGGACCCAGCTGATGATGAGGAAAGCGATGTGGATGACACTGCTGATCTGTACGCACAAGGTTTGAAAAGGTTTGAGGAATCGTCCTCGGCAGTGGATGAACCCACTAAGGAGATTAATCTTGGAACAGAAGAGGATCCCAGGCCCATACTTATTTCTGCTAATCTCCCTCCTCAGGTTGAAGAGGAGCTCATTAAGGTTTTGAGGGAGTACATGATTCTTTTGCCTGGTCCTACGAGGACATGCAGGGTCTTGACCCCACATTGGTCGAACATCTATTGATTCTTAAACCAAGGGCAACACCCGTTAAACAAAAAGCAAGGAGATTCCACCCACAGATGGCCTTAAGAATTAAGGAAGAAGTCGATAAATTGCATAAGGTCAGGTTTATTAGAGTTGTTTTATATCCGCAATGGGTGGCAAACATAGTCCTGGTAATGAAAAAGGATGGCAAAATTCAGATTTGTATCGATTTCAGGGACTTAAATAAGGCATGTTCGAAAGATGATTTCCCGCTTCCTCACATTAATGTATTGGCGGATAACACAGTTGGATATGAAGCCCTCTCATTTATGGATGGTTATTCTGGATATAACCAAATCTGTCTGGCTCCTGAGGATCAAGAGAAGACCTCGTTCACTACGTCCTGGGACACATACTGCTATATCGTTATGCCATTTGGATTAAAGAATGCAGGTGCTACTTATCAGAGGGCAATGATGGCCATCTTCCACGACATGATGCATGTGTAAATAGAAGCTTACGTGGATGATATTTTGGTAAAGTCGAGGTCTCAAGAGGAACACCCCGCCATTCTAGCCAAGGTGTTGCAAAGGGCTAGGGAATATAAATTGAAGATGAATCCAAAGAAATGCATGTTTGGAGTTGCATCAGGGAAGTTACTCGGGTTTATAGTTAGTAAACGAGGGATTCAGATCGATCCGAACAAGGCAAAGGCCGTTATGGAAATGCCGCCGCCTAAGAACATCACTGAACTCTGAGGTTTGATTGGGCATTTACAATTCATTAGGAGATTCATATCTCAACACTCGCAGAGATGCCGCCCATTCTATGAATTGTTAAAGGCGGGAGCAAAGTTTGAATGGAATGAACAATGCCAAAAGGCCTATGAGGAGCTTAAGGTTTATCTTTCTAATCCTCCGGTTCTGCAACCACCCGTCCCTGGGAAACCCCTGATCCTATACATTTCTGTGATTGAGGACTCCCTAGGAGCTGTCCTGGCTCAGGTAGGTAATGAAGGAAGGGAAAGGGCAGCATACTACCTTTCGAGTTTGTTTAATCCCGTTGAATCCAAGTATACTGCCATGGAGAAGACCTGTGCAGCACTAGTATGGGTAGCTCAGAAGCTCAAACACTATTTTCTTGCCCATGAGGTCAGGCTGATCCCTAGAATGGACCCCATTCGTTATCTTTTAGAAAAACCTATCCTTTCTAGCTGATTAGCTCGCTGGCAGAGCTTTCTTTCCCAATTAGACATCACCTTCATTGTCCAAAAAGCAATCAAGGGGTATGCCATTGCTGAGCATCTTGCTCATTCTCCTATCCCTCGCACGGATTCAATCCAGGATGAGTTTCCCGATGAACACTTGGCAGTAATCACTCATCTTCCTTTTTGGTCTCTCCATTTCGATGGTGCTCTCAATTACTAGGGCAGTGGAATCGGCGTCGTTCTCCTCACTCCGGAAGGGGTGACCATCCCTTTCGCTTATCAACTCTCATTTTCTGCCACGAATAATATAGCCGAGTATGAGGCTCTCCTTGTCGGTCTGAAGCTTGCCTACCTCTTGGGTGCGCGATACCTTAACATCATGGGAGACTCTCAATTGGTGCTGCGTCAAATTTTGTCAACTTACCGCACCTGTGATCCTAAGCTTAAGCCCTATCAAGATCTGGTCACGCTCTTGGCTAGGCAATTCTGGAAGCTTATCTATATTCACACTCCTCATTCTCAGAACATCTTGGCTGATGCGCTTGCATCACTCGCTTCTTCCCTTTCATTTACCCTCAGTCGCGCCACTGAGACCATTGTGGTCCAGCGGTTGGACGCCCCTTCTCTTCAGGATCCCTGGTTCGACAACCTTAGGAAATCTGTAGAAAGGAAGGTCGAAAGGGAAGAGGTGAAAGAAGTTTCCTTAACTGAGCTTGAGGAGATCAAAGAAGAAGAAGAGTTGTCGTGGTATTATGAGATTGAGCAATATTGTAGGGATGGTTCATTCCCGGAGATGGCAAATGTCGAGCAGTGAAAGGCCATTAGAAGAGTTGCCGCAAGATACATGATTGTTGCTAGAGAATTGTATAGGCGGGCTCTCAATGGAGTTCTAATGAGGTGTCTAGATGACGATGAGGCTTGGAAGGTTGTGGAAGCAGCTCACTCTAATGAGTGTGGAGGGCACGTAAATGGGCAGGCGTTGGCGAAGAAGATTCTTAGGCAGAGCTATTACTGGCCAACCCTAGAAGAAGATTGTTCCACCTATGTCCGTAGGTGTCTTCAATGCCAGCTCCATGCTGACAAGATCCATGCTCCTGCTTCTTCTCTCCATCCTCTCTCTGCTCCCTGGCCATTTTCCATGTGGGCCTTTGATATTATCGGACCTCTCGGTGACCGGAATTCCGTAGTCAAGTAGAAGTCCTTCATTTTGACAGCTACGGAGTACTTCACCAAGTGGGTAGAAGCTGAAGCCTATGCAGAAATCAAAGCCACCACAGTATGTCGCTTCATCCTGAAGAATATCATCTCGCGGCTCAAGTGATATCATCACCGACAACGGGCCTCAATTCGTTTCTCAAGAACTCCGGGACCTCTGTAAGAAGTTTAATATATCATTGCATCATTCATCACCATACTACCCCCAAGGTAATGGCCAGGCTGAGGCCACGAACAAAACCCTTCTTAAAATCATCAAGAAAACGTGCGAGTCACATAAATTTGCTGATTGGGCCGATAAACTGGTAGAAGCTCTATGGGCTTATCACACCTCCGTCCGTACTCCAACGGGGCAAACTCCTTTTGCTCTCACCTATGGGATGGAGGCGATACTCCCGTACGAGATCCTGATCCCTTCCCTAAGGGTGCAGATGGACAAAGAACTTAATCCCGACGAGCGTCGAGAGGCGTTGCTAGTCCAACTGGAACTCTTAGACGAGAAGAGGCTTAACGCGGCCAATCATGTTTCGGTTTATCAAAAACGTGTCTCGCGGTATTTCCAAAAGAAAGTTATCGAAAGAAAATTCTAAGTGGGTAATATGGTTGAGAAACGTAAATTTATCAGATCAGCAGGTCCTAGGTCTAAGCTGTAACCCAACTGGGAAGGGTCGTTTGTAGTTAAGGAGGTCTATCCAGGTAATGCGTATCGTTTAATCAATGTGGAGGGTGAGGAATTGCCAAATCCGTGGAATGGGCTATATTTAAAACGCTTTTATCCATAGAGTCAAATCAGCAACGACTTGGTGGCGGGGTGCGCCTTCACTTGATCATGAAAGGAAATCTCCGGTTCAACATTTCACACACTACACAACCCCCCGTGGTGCGGTTGTCGTCTTTTGTGCAACACCATCTCTCCCTTGGCCATGCTTAGGGGAGGGCGAAGATCCTTGCTTCTCTTCTCTCTCGGCTGAAAATAGTTGCAACTGGTGAATAAGGGGGCGAGAACTGATCTAGACCCCCCTGATAAAAGAGGTCTCAAATAGGGGCAGTCCATCATGACCTTATTCTGTAGGTTAAAAGAGCCAGAAAAAGACTAAGAAAAGAAATGGAGAAAGAAAGGGGCAAAAATGAAAGCTAAAAGCTCACCCAAAGCTCGAAGCTCTCAAAAGTTTGAAAGTCCCCAAAATAATAAAACTAGGCATGACAAGAGTGGCAGTACAGTTTCTCCACGGGACGTTATGAGCCCGGTCGTATGCGTGCCTAGAGTGGATGTAGGTTCGATGACGGACACAAAGCCCCGGCGCAACAGACCAAATTCTTTAAAAAGGGGGGTGTCGTGAGAAGAACTCAAGCCTTAAAAACTTTTATACCTACCGCCAGCTTTCCTGCTAAATCTTATTTTATTTTCCAAGGAATGGATCCAACCCCGGGTATGGCCTCGGTAGAGGCACCATTAAGCGAAATTGGCCCCAGGCCACGGGCGGTCCCTTTTAAGCACGTGTTGGACCTGGGAGACCCCTAGTGAGATGGGAGGTTCCCCGTTGTTAAGTTTTAGCTGGTTTCAAAACTCCAAAAAAAATCAAATATTTTAAAAACCCAAAAAATTCAAATATTTTAAAAATCCAAAAAAAATCAAATATTTCAAAAATCTAATGTTCAAAGCTATTCTGGGTCGTCCATGGATAAACAGTTTAAATGCCGTACCTTCAACCGCCCACCAATGCCTGAAATTCTCATTCCAGGGCCGGGTGGTTAAAGTGAAAAGCATCTCCACCGTCCAGTCTATTGATGCCATCACAGATAAGATTCTCCCTACACTGTGGCCAAGTAATAGGCTAGTTTTGTCAGTAATGGACTTAAACTACCCATGGGCATATGCGTCACGTAAGCCCGCTACTGCGCCAGTCAATGTAAAAATTAAGTCCAAGATAAGAGATTCAAAGGGGTGGCACATGATTCTGAAACTGGGTTATCAGTCGGGCCTGGGTCTCGGCGCACAATTACAGGGGCGGACTAAGCCCATCCCTAAAGGCAGGAAGATGGGCCACCAAGGCCTTGGCTACCGTGATTCAGTAATGTCAATACTTGGAGACTCTGGGCCATTAACGTGGGACTATCGACAACATTTTGTGAAAGGCCCGTTGTAGCCCGGCACTTTGAAGAAGCCGCCACCCAGTTCCAAAGAGAAGGCCGATGATGCATGTGTTATTGCTGACCCACCACCGCCGCTGCAGGGGTTGTTGGGTGATATGGAAGATTTTGCTGGTTGTTTCAAAAAGTTGTTCAGTAAAAGAGAAGACCGTGCAAGGAAGAAGGATATGACGCTGGTCAAGCATGCTCCGCTGAAGCCTGTCTACCAGAGGCCACGAGAAGTGGGGAGCTCTATCATTTCTTTTTCTATGTCCCCGTTCCGTCTTGCCGCTTTATTACAACAACTGGGATTTGTCCCACGTTCCCCTCCCATTCTGGTCGACTCGTACATCACGGAGAGACCACCTGAAATTTTATTTGTTTCATGTGCTTACGGGCGCTGCCTGCCTATTGATCTTTCAACCTTGTTTACTCCTCCTCCCCCCAATGCCCAACTCCACGAAATGTGGTTTCGATCTTCTGATCCTTTTTTCGATTGCATATTCCCCGATTTGTTCCCCATGCAACTACCTCCTCCCCCGTCTTCGTCCTCCTCTTGTCTCGTGATCACCTCCGACCTCCAAAAAAATGCCAATTTTAAAACAGAGGTTTCAATGAAAGATTACGCTGTGTTCTGCTCAGCTTCTCAGGGGCATGAGACCCTTGTTCCTTTTCCGGTAGATTTTCTATCTCCTAAGTTAGATGTACAGTGTGTAGAGTCTCCTAGGTTAGTAGAGTCAGTTGGGGTAGAGCCTAGTTCGAGTCCAGTTAGTCCGTCCTCGTCTGCGGCGCACCCTGTGATGCGTCATCCTAAATCCATCCCTGATAGGTTTTTGCAAGATTTGGCCCAGAGGTGCCATGCCCTTCTGAGATGCCCTGAGTTTGTAGAGATCGCAATTATTTTGGAAGATGATGAGGAATTAGAAGGGGTATGGAGCAATGACGGATTAGGTGTATATGAAATTGTAAATGAGAAGGACCCAGCTGATGATGAGGAAAGTGATGTGGATGACTGCTGATCTGTACGCACAAGGTTTGAAAAGGCTTGACGAACCGTCCTCGGCAGTGGATGAACCCACTAAGGAGATTAATCTTGGAACATAAGAGGATCCTAGGCCCATACTTATTTCTGCTAATCTCCCTCCTCAGGTTGAAGAGGAGCTCATTAAGGTTTTGAGGGAGTACAGTGATTCTTTTGCCTGGTCCTACGAGGACATGCCGGGTCTTGACCCCACATTGGTCGAACATCGATTGATTCTTAAACCAAGGGCAACACCCGTTAAACAAAAAGCAAGGAGATTCCACCCATAGATGGCCTTAAGAATTAAGGAAGAAGTCGATAAATTACATAAGGCCAGGTTTATTAGAGTTGTTTTTTATCAGCAATGGGTGGCAAACATAGTCCCGGTAATGAAAAAGGATGGCAAAATTCAGATTTGTATCGATTTCAGTGACTTAAATAAGGTATGTCCGAAAGATGATTTCCTGCTTCCTTACACTGATGGTGGATATGAAGCCCTCTCATTTATGGATGGTTATTCTGGATATAACCAAATCCGTCTGGCTCCTGAGGATCAAGAGAAGACCTCGTTCACTACGCCCTAGGACACATACTGCTATGTCGTTATGCCATTTGGATTAAAGAAAGCATGTGCTACTTGTCAGAGGGCAATGATGGCCATCTTCTACGACATGATGCATGTGTACATGGAAGCTTACGTGAATGATATTTTGGTAAAGTCAAGGTGTTGCAAAGGGCTAGGGAATATAAATTGTAGATGAATCCAAAGAAATGCGTGTTTGGAGTTGCATCAGAGAAGTTACTCGGGTTTATAGTTAGTAAACGAGGGATTCAGATCGATCCGAACAAAGCAAAGGCCGTTATGGAAATGCCGCCGCCTAAGAACATCACTGAACTCCGAGGTTTGATTGGGCGTTTACAATTCAATAGGAGATTCATATCTCAACACTCACAGAGATGCCGCCCATTCTATGAATTGTTAAAGGCGGGAGCAAAGTTTGAATGGAATGAACAATGCCAAAAGGCCTATGAGGAGCTTAAGGTTTATCTTTCTAATCCCCCGGTTCTACAACCACCCGTCCCTGGGAAACCCCTGATCCTATACATTTCTGTGATTGATGACTCCCTAGGAGCTGTCCTGGCTCAGGTAGATGATGAAGGAAGGGAAAGGGCAGCATACTACCTTTCGAGGTTATTTAATCCCGCTGAATCCTAGTATACTGCCATGGATAAGACCTACGCAGCACTAGTATGGGTAGCTCAGAAGCTCAAACACTATTTTCTTGCCCATGAGGCCAGGCTGATCTCTAGAATGGACCCCATTCGTTATCTTTTAGAAAAACCTGTCCTTTCTAGCCGATTAGCTCGCTGGCAGAGCTTTCTTTCTCAATTCGACATCACCTTCATTGTCCAAAAAGCAATCAAGGGGTATGCCATTGTTGAGCATCTTGCTCATTCTCATATCCCTCGCACGGATTCAATCCAGGACGAGTTTCCCGATGAACACTTGGCAGTAATCACTCATCTTCCTTTTTGGTCTCTCCATTTCGATGGTGCTCTCAATTCCCAAGACAGTGGAATCGGCGCCGTTCTCCTCACTCCAGAAGGGGTGACCATCCCTTTCGCTTATCAACTCTCATTTTCTGCCATGAATAATATAGCTGAGTATGAGGCTCTCCTTGCCGGTCTAAAGCACGCCTACCTCCTAGGCGCGTGATACCTTAACATCATAGGAGACTCTCAATTGGTGCTGCGTCAAGTTCTGTCAACTTACCGCACCCGTGACCCTAAGCTTAAGCCCTATCAAGATCTGGTCACGCTCTTGGCTAGGCAATTCCGGAAGCTTATCTATATTCACACTCCTCGATCTTAGAACATCCTGGCTGATGCGCTTGCATCACTCGCTTCTTCCCTTTCATTTCCCCTTAGTCGCGCCACTGAGACCATTGTGGTCCAGCGGTTGGACGCCCCTTCTCTTCAGGATCCCTGGTTCGACAACCTTAGGAAATCTATACAAAGGAAGGTGGAAAGGGAAGGGGTAAAAGAAGTTTCCTTAACTGAGCTTGAGGAGATCATAGAAGAAGAAGAGTTGCCATGGTATTATGAGATAGGACAATATTGTAGGGATGGTTCATTTCCGGAGACGGCAAATGCCGAGCAACGAAAGGCCATTAGAAGAGTCACCGCAAGATACACGATTGTTGCTGGAGAATTGTATAGGTGGGCTCTCAATGGAGTTCTAATGAGGTGTCTAGATGACGATGAGGCTTGGAAGGTTGTGGAAGTAGCTCACTCCAGTGAGTGTGGAGGGCACGTAAATGGGCAAGCGTTGGCGAAGAAGATTCTTAGGCAAGGCTATTACTGGCCAACCCTAGAAGAAGATTGTTCCACCTATGTCCGTAGGTGTCTTCAATGCCAGCTCTATGCTGACAAGATCTATGATCCTGCTTCTTCTCTCCATCCTATCTCTGCTCCCTGGCCATTTTCCATGTGGGCCTTTGATATTATCGGACCTCTCGGTGACCCGAATTCCGTAGTCAAGCAGAAGTCCTTCATTTTGACAGCTACGGAGTACTTCACCAAGTGGGCAGAAGCTGAAGCCTATGCAGAAATCAAAGCCACCACAGTATGCCGCTTCATCCTGAAGAATATCATCTCGCGGTTTGGAGTGCCAAGTGATATCGTCACTGACAACGGGCCTCAATTCATTTCTCAAGAACTCCGGGACCTCTGTAAGAAGTTTAATATACCATTGCATCATTCATCACCATACTACCCCCAAGGTAATGGTCAGGATGAGGCCATGAACAAAACCCTTCTTAAAATCATCAAGAAAACGTGCGAGTCACATAAATTTGCTGATTGGGCCGATAAATTGGTAGAAGCTCTATGGGCTTATCGCACCTCCGTCCGTACTCCCACGGGGCAAACTCCTTTTGCTCTCACCTATGGGATGGAGGCGGTACTCCCGTACGAGATCATGATCCCTTCCCTAAGGGTGCAACTGGACAAAGAACTTAATCCCAATGAGCGTCGAGAGGCGTTGCTAGTCCAACTGGAACTCTTAGACGAGAAGAGGCTTAACGCGGCCAATCATGTTTCAGTTTATCAAAAACGTGTCTCGCGGTATTTTCAAAAGAAGGTTATCGAAAGAAAATTCCAAGTGGGTAATATGGTTTTGAAACGTAAATTTATCAGATCAGCAGGTCCCAAGTCTAAGCTGCAACCCAACTGGGAAGGGTCGTTTGTAGTTAAGGAGGTCTATCCAGGTAATGCGTATCATTTAATCATTGCGGAGGGTGAGGAATTGCCAAATCCGTGGAATGGGCTATATTTAAAACGCTTTTATCCATATTGTCAAACCAGCAACGACTTGGTGGCGGGGTGCGCCTTCACTTGATCATGAAAGGAAATCTCCGATTCAACATTTCACACACTACACGACCCCCCGTGGTGCGGTTGTCATCCTTTGCGCAACACCGTCTCTCCCTTGGCCATGCTTAGGGGAGGGTGAAGATCCTTTCTTCTCTTCTCTCTCGGCTGAAAATAGGGGCAAGTTGTGAATAAGGGGGCGAGAACTGATCTAGACCCCCCCGATAAAAGAGGTCTCAAATAGGGATAGTCCGTCATGACCTTATTCCGCAGGTTAAAAGAGCCAGAAAAAGACTAAGAAAAGAAATGGAGAAAGAAAGGGGCAAAAATGAAAGCTAAAAGCTCACCCAAAGCTCGAAGCTCTCAAAAGTTTGAAAGTCCCTAAAATAATAAAACTAGGCATGACAAGAGTGGCAGTACAGTTTCCCCGCGGGACGTTATGAGCCCGGTCGTATACGTGCCTAGAGCGGATGTAGGTTCGATGACGGACACAAAGCCCCGGTGCAATAGGCCAAATTCTTTAAAAAGGGGGGTGTCGTGAGAAGAACTCAAGCCCTAAAAACCTCAATACCTACCACCAACTTTCCTGCTAAATCTTGTTTTATTTTCCAAGGAATGGATCCCACCCCGGGTATGGCCTCGGTGGAGGCACCGTTAAGCGAAATTGGCCCCAGACCACGGGTGGTCCCTTTTAAGCACGTGTTGGACCTGGGAGACCCCTAGTGAGATGGGAGGTTCCCCGTTGTTAAGTTTTAGTTGGTTTCAAAACTCTACAAAAAATCAAATATTTCAAAAATTCAAAAAAAATCAAATATTTCAAAAATCTAAAAAAATCAAATATTTCAAAATCCAAAAAATTCAAATATGTTCAAAATTCAGAACAAAATCAAATATTTTGAAATCCAAACAAAAATCAGATATTTTCAAATTTTCAAAAAAAAGATTTTCTTGATTTGCATTCATAGCATCCATTGCATTCATTTGACATTTGTTATTTGCCTATTTAATAAGGCTTACCCCCTTGACCAAAAATCAAGAAATGGTCATTTCCTAACTTGTTATAGGCAAGGGGTTAAGCCTAAAATAGATTTAATCTGTTTTCTATATTTGCATGTGTGCAAGGGCAGGTTGAAGCTGAAAGTTCAGTTGGCTCGTGACCGTGTGAATGTTAAAGTCTTATCCCAACCTACGCAATCACATCAAGGAAAAAGCCCAAAGCCCAAACTCAATCCAATCATCAATTTTATTCATTCCATATATCAAACTTTCTAAGCACAAGTCCTATCCAACATCATCATGAAAGGAAAGGAAATCACTCAGTCCTCTGCTGGGCATCCCCGCGGGGACGTATCTCTCTCAACTCTCTAACATAGGCCTGGCATGTCGCCGGGATCTCTGCAACCTCTGCGGGTAGGGTAAGCACCCTACTCACCTCCCACATGATCAGGGCACTCATGACCGTCTGCTCGTCCTCCTCTGTACCGATCCTCCTCGCCTGGAGTGCAGGAAGGTGGGGTAGTGCTGGTAGAACTGTCCGGGGTAGTCCAACCTATAGGTAGCACTGGTGTGGGCTGTACATCGCCAGCGCTGTGTCGTTCACGAGCCTGAAGTCCAAGCTCGGCCGCCTGGGAACTCTGACAACGGTGTCACGGAGGAAGTCTGAGCGCATCACAAACCAATCCAGGGGCAACCTGTTGATGTGCAGTCGCCACTCATCCCTAGTCTTCTTTTTTGCTGTCCTGCACTCTACCTGTGGAGAGAATCCGAACGTGCCACCTATGAAGAAGAGGGGGTGGCTCCCGAAGATCCTACTAGCTGAAGTAACATCCTCCTTGTAGATGAATTTCATCCTAACACCCATCCAACACTCTAGAAGGATCATAGAACCAAATAGGGGATCTTCTAAGGCTGCTGAGGTGAGGCCCTCGTACAAGTAGGCAAGGATTTCCTGGGAGATAGAAAGACCCTACCATAGGCCGCTAATGGTACTAAGAAGGGGAGTCTCTAGCACATGGTCAACTGAAGGAAACAAGATAGCCCCGCACAAGCAGATGGACGCGGCCTTGGCTATAGCTTCATCCCACCCACACATGTTCCTGCAATGCTCCACTAACCACTGGCTAAGAGGAAGAAGGTGAATCTGACGTGGGCCTATGAAAGTGTGGACGTCCTTGCTATCTGGTATGAACCCTCCCAAGATGAGCCTAGGATCTATAGGGGCAACAGTATGACACACTGAGTCTTCCCCTCCCGCCTGGGACCTGGGTAAAGAGAAGTAGGTCTCTACCTCCTCCAGTAGGATAGTGGCCTCAAATGATGGGAATATGAATGTATGGGTCTGTGGGTGCCAGATTTCAACTAAGGCCGAGATGCTGAGCCAATCAAGTGAAAGCTTTGGGTAATTCTGACCTAACACTAGGAGAGGTTGTAAGTGCCAAGATCTCAATATAGATGTCACTCCTAGGGGCAAGGCGCGGACCATGGGAGCCAACCACTTCAAGGTGGAATACCGCCTGGGGCCAGGGAGGAGCTGAGGTGGGAAGAAAGAAGGTGGAAGAAAAGAGAGAGGAAGGAAAAGCATGTAAGTAAATGAAAGAATTGAACTAAATGACATCGTGATTAGCTTACCTCTCTCAGAGGGCTCGAGCTGAGATGTCACGGGATCGCGGTCAGTCGTTGGAGTACTTCCCGCTCCTTCCTGGCCGGCTATGGCCCTTCAAAAGATGCTTTCTCCATAGAACTCCCCTCTAGGGCCCTCTTCATGATGATTTGGTGATGAATAGCAAAAGTTTCAAGGCTTAGAAGGAGGAGGATGTGTGAATCACAAATTTAGGCTCCCCCTCCTACTTATAGGGCTTGTTAGGAAGCCTAGGTCTCTTGAGATCGGGGTTGGATAAGTCTAGGGCGGGTTAAGATGAGGTTTGGATGAGTTTAAAGCAGTTTGCCCTAGGGTTAAGGACTCCAGGAGAGTCCCATTCAAGTTCGCAGGATGCCCCTTTGGACGATCTTACGATAGACCGCCTATATCATTGAGCGGCCCATGACGGACCGTTTATCATCTTTCAGAGAGTTCGAGGGCAGGAGTTTAAGCGGCATTATTTAGACCGTTCGTCTTCTTATGCGGCCTATGGTAAACCGTTCAACATTCAGAACAGTTAATATAAGACCGTTTAATGTCTCCTTGGAACAGTCTATTACGGACCGTGTGTTACTTTGAACGGCTCCCTGAGAACCGTTCTTCTGATCTGAAGCCTTTGTCCAACAAGTTGTGCACCTATCCAACTAGTAGTCGTGTTGTCTCTCATCTCACTCATTTGGCATCTTTCATCTCACTCATTTGGCGTCCCTTATCTCACTCATTTGGCGTCTCTCATCTCACTCATTTGGCATCTTTCATCTCACTCATTCGGCGTCTCTCATCTCACTCATTCGGGGCCCCTTATCTCACTCATTTGGCGTCCCTTATCTCACTCATTTGACGCCCTTATCTCACTCATTTGACGCCCTCCTCTCACTCATTTGGCGTCACACTCTCTCTCTCTCCCACTCGGAGTCGGTGTCCCTCTGTCTCACTCGTGGTCGTGTCGTGTCTCACCCGTAGTCATCGTCTCTCACTCACACACTCGTGTCGAGTCAGTAGTCGCATTCATCCATCCATCCATTCATTCATTCATAGAAATAGAAAAAAAGCATATCACTATCACTGTCATATCATATCATGTGTACAAAGTCGGGCCCCAAGTACAAGAGTCAAGCCTAACCCTCTCCCTCTTGATGGTCGATGTCACCTCCTCCCTCCAACCTCTTCGATGGTGGGGCCATCGGAGAAGTCACCTCGTCTCGGCGGCGTCGCTGTCTCTCGTCCTCCTCATTCCTCCGCTGGCCAGAGGAACTCGTCAAGTAAGTCCTGAAAGAACCATTGGTCCTACTCGGAGCACCGCTCCTCGACCTTTGGCTCATCTCCCGGAGGATCTCCACCTGGCCCTCCAGCCTCCAGACCTGACGCTGGGCCTGCTCAGCCTCGGTCCTGTAGCACTCCGTCTCGGTAGCACTGGCTCGAAGACGCTCAACCTCAGCTCGTAGGAGCGCCGTCTCAACGGTATCATCTATTCTGCCCCGTGCAAGCTCCTCTCGCAGTCGGGCGGTCTCCTCCCTCAAATGCGCTGCCTCCTCCCGAGCCGCTACCCAGCTCCGCCCTCAGCAAGGTCAGCTCGGACGTCTGCATGCGCATATCATGGTCAGTCATTTGCATTTCATACATTTGATAAGCATAAGTAACAAAAGGGGAAGTGTAGTGATTTGCGTACCCTCTCGGTGAGCGCTACCTCGACCGCTTTGGCCCGCGCTACCATCCGAGTGAAGTCGGCCTCCCGCTCGACCCGATCTGTAGGAGTCTGGGTAGAAGAAGAAGAAGGAGCATTGGCCCCCTGTCGCTGGGCCCCCTCGGCACGCTACATCCAAAATTCTAGGTCAGTCACATGCACAATCATAATCATAAGCATTTTCATAATTTAGTGAGTTTAGGGTTTAGAAAACTCACCAGTAAGGCCAGGGCATGTCGGGCCTCGTCCCACTCCCTGATGGTGGAGTGCAGGAGCCCCTGCAGCTCCACTAGTCATCCCTCAGGGTCAATCTGCATTTAGAAGTCCATGTGTCAGTGCATCATCATATAGGAATCATAAGCATAATAGATAGAGTTTGAGTTTAGAAGTCATACCGGTCGATGGACACCCCGGAACACCTGGTCCCGGTAGTGTCTGGCGTACGCGGTGTAGTACGCTGAGTCGCTCTCTGCTCAGGCGGTCACCACTCGCCCAAGAGCTGTCCAATCGGCCACCTGCGCAGCATTCCTCGCCGTCCAATCAAATGCTGCCACCAGGCCCCGGGTCATCCTCGTCACTCGCTCCCCCGCCTTCTCAGGCGCCGGGAACTCCACCGCGGGCTGATGGACCCCGATCGTCATCATCACCAATCTGTAGTGTAGCGGCTCCACCACATTCATGCAGTGAAGCCACACATCTCATCCGGCAAAAGCAAGGGCGCCAACCACCCAAGGCTGACCCTCCTAGCCCTCCTCTATGTAAGGTGTCCACCGTACCTGCAAGAAATAAGAGTCGCATCAGCATCATCATCATATAAGAATTGCATTTTGTTAAAGAGTCTAAGTTTAGAAGTATACCGAGGCAAACGGTAGAGTGTCCAGGTTGTCCTGCAGCTCTCGGATCTGTCGTCTCATGGCTGTAGTCTCCCGAGGTGCTGTCCACCTCTGGGCGATCGGCAGGAGCCTAGGACAGGTCTCCTCGCCTCTGCCTAACCCACGTAGGTGTACGTAGGCCCACACCTGCATCACAGCGTCGTGTCAGCATTCAGGAAACATATAGAATTGCATAATTAAGTCTAGGGTAAGAGTCGCACCTAGAGTAAGGGGGAGAAGCCCCCGAGCATCGTCCGACGGGCCGTCGAACTCAGCGTGTCGAACA
The DNA here is from genome assembly GCA_022559845.1 of Amorphophallus konjac. NCBI lineage: Eukaryota > Viridiplantae > Streptophyta > Magnoliopsida > Alismatales > Araceae > Amorphophallus > Amorphophallus konjac. The sequence continues at coordinate 106,083,486 of CM040117.1, forward strand.
AGAACACAAGGACTGCTGCTCCCCACGCATAGTCGCCCACGTGGCTCAGCTCCTCGAGGAAGGGAAGGAAGCGGCAGCTCATCACGTTCGCTCTAGTGGAGAAGAGAAGTCACCCGAACATCAGCATCAGGAATCACCGTAGCACTCTGTCCGCCTCTGCTCCCGGCCCCGCAGCTATCCTCGGCCGCGCTAGCTCCACCAGCCGCTGCAGGTGCTCCTCCGGCCACTCGCCAACTATAACTCCCGCCCGTCATAATCCAAGGCTATCCTGGAGACCAGCCCGGGGTAGGAGGGTCGATTGCCTCTCGGGGCGCCGCAGCTCTAAGCCCAGCAATCCCCGAGCCATCGCCCGGTAGTCGGGAAAAGTGGTCCCACTAACCGGTAGCCCGTGCACTCGAAGGCCAGTGAGCCTGGCCACGTCCTCCAGCGTGGGGACCATATGGCCCTACGGGAAGAGGAACGTACGACTCACTGGGTCCCAATGGTCGTGCAGGGCGTAGAGCAGAGTTGTGTCGAACCGACACACCTCAATGCTCAGGAATGGGGCGAACCCCATGGCAGCCAACCGCTCCCTCTGAAAGTCCGGTAGTTCTAAATACACTATGCAGACCTGCAGCCACGAGGTGCGGGTCCTGTGCTTTCCTTGCATTCATTCATTTATTTTAAATGCATTTTATTAATTTATTTAAGCATTTTACTTCATATATAAATAAAATCATCAAGGTTTAAATCTCTGTCAGAAAAGTGGTCTCCCACAGGCCGCTCGTCCCTTTGAACGGTCCTATGTGCACCGTTCTAATCCTTAGGTTCTGTGTTTCGAACGGGCTGGCATTGGCCGTTCTTATCTTGAACGGGTGAGCATGCACCGTTCTTCCCTCAGGTTTCTTAGTTTCACACGGCCACTCCTGGGCCGCAGGAAGGTTGGGCGAACCTATAGGGACCGCGTTGTTCTTTGTTGACAGGGTGTTGAATGGACCAATGTGGCCCGTTTGTCATTTGTACAGTGAGCCTCTCACCATCCTTACTTGGTTCGGTTCTGATGCTGTGTGAATTTGAACGGCTACCCCTAGGCCGTATGAGTTTGGGCGGCTCTATGTGAGCCGTATGCATTTGTTTGTGCGATTTTGTGTAAACCGCCCTACCGTCGTCTTCCCCGACGATGGTGAGGGTCTCCCCACTGGTGGGGAGGCCACTGTTGCCCCCCAGAACTGGTCCTAAGAGCCCTAATCCACCCAGAATCCCCTTAATCTAACATGCATGGCGTAAAAATTGAAAGAGAAGAGGTTTCGGTGCTCCCACCTCGGTCGGACGGGGTCCCTTGGCCGGCCTCTATGCCGGAGCGACCTCCCCGAAGTCTCCATCTCCGGGCGCGGCGGCTTTGGTACTTTCCTCGGCCTCAGACGGCAGTGGGAGGGTACCTCCCTCGGCCGACGGCGTTGCTGGTGTCTCCTCCGCCGCGGCGGCGGTCATCGGTGGTGGCGCATCCATGTTCGTCGTCGAAGGGCGTCTCTCTTGGTGTTTTGAGCGCATGTGAGATGAGGGAGTGAGAGGGGTTAAGAAGGGAGGGAGCTTGGGGGCGAGAGGGGTGTGAGAAATTGAGAGAATGGGTGGTGGGTTGCCCCCTTCATTATCCCTCCCACCGTCGGTTACAGTGGAGGGAGGGAGATGAAGGGTTTTTAGTTTTTTGAAGTTGCAGAGGTTATGTGGTCTATCGTTAGACCGTCCTTCTTTTGAACGGTTGGGAGGTGACCGTTCATCTTTAACGGTGTGCTGTTTAAGTCGGTTCAAATTCCATAATATATACGGCTCACATATAACCGTTCTACTTTGGGCGGTTGGTATTTAACCGTTCATGTTTGGAATTGTCCCGCCCTCATTCCTGCACTTGGTGTTCAATTAATGAATTTTGATATCATTCCAAATCTTGTTAACAATTTTATGTGCAGCATCAAACTTTCGCTTGTCGTTTCACCTGCACAGGTAAGTCAGGTATGGCCTTCTAACCTTATCACTCTTATTGCATTATTATATGGTATTATAGTATATTATCTCGAGAACCAGTTGGTTGCTCGCGTGTTCCAGTATCTGATGTTCCCCTTTAATAAAAATGATGATGATCCTGGTTCACGCGTTTAATCTTCGGATAGGCCGTTAGGTTGGGGTGTCATGGGGAGGATGGTTCTACCCTACACGCTGTGGTTGCGGATGGTATCTTGACTCTGATTTTCCCAGCTTAGCAATATTATTCTCGAGTATTTTATATTTTAATCTTTCTTCGTATTTGTTTTAACGATTTTTTTTATTTTAACCCAGCATGCATCATACGCATCCTTTTGAGCTTTCATGACCCATGGTTTGCTTGAAGAATGTCCCACCAGTGATGGTTATCTGTGCGTTCAGTGCTTGGGTAAGAGGAACTAATTCCACTTTGAGTTGGAAGGTTCTCTTTGGTCGATTCGCTTGGTTTGATTGATTAAGAGGTCCCCGTCTGGAGCTTTAGCCTATTTCCTTTACTTTTGCTATCTGCTTCTGGCCTCCTCATTGGACCGCGGGATTGTGTCCCCCATGAGGTTGGTCTTGTCGATTTGTTTCATTTCATTTAGTTTAGTTCCTCCAGACAGGTGTCGCTTTTGGTTTAATCATTCCTTGCATTTGGTTCAGAGTTTTTCGGAAAATTCCTGTCGCTTGTTGGTAAAAACAGGTGCCGTTTTACCTTAACGCCCGTTTTCCGGTCCACTCCGCTGTATTTTCCGCTTCATCTCCATGTTCCATGTCACTTTCCCTTCACCTCCGCTCGCTCCCCTGCAAAGAGGACGTTAAGGAGGGGCATCTGTTGACACCCATTTTTTTGCCGATAAGTTGAGTCGTTCCTCTTACTCCCATTTGTTGATGCCTCGAGTTGTCTATAACTCATTGGGATTGTTTTCAAGCATGTTTTGGGCCAGTTTTATGGGTAACCACCCTCCCTGGCTAGGTTTGTTTCAATTCTGGGCTTAATGGGCCTTGGTTTTGGTTGATTGGGCTTTTCTATGAGTTTCAAGCACCCATGTACATGTACGGTTCATCCCTGGCCGCCCAATCAATGTACGGTTGCTTGTGGACCGTCCATCTATTTTGGAATATTTTGGTTAATTTTTTGAATTTCCACCAACAAGCATTTATGCGGTCCTCCCCTAGCCGTTCAATATGATGGACGGACGGATGGCAGCCGCTCATCTCTCAGAGTCCTGCGTTTGGTGGTTTTCTCAGATAATTATCCAATTAATCTGTTTATCACCGACAAGGCTAGAACGGTTTGTCTTTGGCCGCTCTACCTTTGAACGGTCTCATCTGAGCCGTTCATGTATGAGAGTCCAACGGTGAACTATTCGGCCGGTTTAATGGATAATTTGGATTATTTTGTGAATTGTTGAATTTCCACCGATAGGGTTGGACGGCCCAGAAAAGACAGCCCATGTGGATGTGTGGTCTATCGTTAGCCCGTTCATCTGGTCGATTGCTAAAGATTCAACAGATTTTCTCTCTCTCCTCGTGGATTTATCCCCAACTTTATCAAGCCATTTCTCCGCGAATCCTCAACCATTTCGAGTGCTGTTTCTTCCAGATGAAAGATAATTGGATTATCTTCATCTTTTATTTGATAATCTCGACCTGAAAATGCTTCTAAACCCTAGCTTCGAGCTAGGACTTTAGGTGCTCTATAAATAGACCCTAAAGGCCGAGTTTGAAAAAGGGGAGATTTTTGGTCGACGGCGAAGCCCTGCCGCATTCTTGAGCGACCTAGCACCAAGGAGGGAAACTTTCCACGTCCACATAAGCCTTCGGTTCAGGGAGTAGTCTAGTTTTTAAGTCTTGTGTGTTTGATAGGTTTTGTCCACTTTTTCATTGCATGCATCACTCTTCTCACTTTCCCCCCACGTTTTTCTTCACCTTCATTGCCATGCACACACCCACCCACCTTTGTGACACCCTAGGGGTTTAAAATCCCCTAGGTATCCCCCTTTCCACTTATTCATGTTCATTTCTTCTTATTTTGGCATTTACTACACTTTTCAGTTCTAATCTTGGGTTTTTTCTATCTTCTTCACATCATTTTTGCAGGTCAGCAATCCCTAGCACGAGGCCCATCCCCTCTGGCCGGCCGGAGAGGGTGGAGGTTGGACCCTTTGTGACTTCTGGTGGGGTGGTCTAGCGCGGTTCTCTACCATCCGTTCAAGGAGATGTGTGGTGCTACTTGGACCGTCCTTCTTCTTCCTGCGGTCGTGATAGAGCCGTTCATCTGCCATGAGTGCTTCATCCCGCATCCTATGCAGCGTTCTTAAATGGTCTATCGTGAGACCGTGCATCTTACAGGTGGTTCTTCCTGAACCGTATATCTTTACAGCGCTGCAGGCCAGGCGAGTACCTCTCCCTCTTTCCAAGCTACGGCGTGTTCATCACGTTCGGCGCCTTGGTGGCGATCACAGGTTTTTTTATTCCTCCCTTTCCCTCTGTCTTCATTCATTTCCCATGTTGGATGTGGTAGGATAGACATGGGAGGGCATTAAAAGAACGGACGGGAGGAGAAATATATCTACAACATCTATCCAGTGTCGCTCACCTGGATTCGCCTGAAACCTGCTCGTAACACTTAGAGCATATGCAACATAAGGCCCTGTACATAACATGGCATACATGATGGACCCTATGGCAGAAGCATAAGGTACCCTACTCATGTGCCCCCTCTCTTCAGGATTCTTAGGGGACATTTCCTTAGAGAGGTAAACTCCAAGTCTTATCGGTATGAGATCTCTCTTGGAGTTTTCCATGCCAAACCATTTGACAATGGAATATATGTACATTGATTGGGACAAGCCTAGCATCCTATTTGATCTATCTCTATAGATCACAATCCTCAATACATAGGATGCTTCACCCAAATCTTTCATGGAGAAGTGGTTCGACAGCCAGGCTTTAACTGATGACAACATACCTACATCATTCCCAATGAGTAGTATGTCATCAACATATAGGACCAGGAAGGTGATTGCACTGTCACATGTTTTCTTATACACACACGGCTCATCTTCGTTCTTAACGAAGTCATAAGACTTGATGGCTTCATCAAATCTTAAATTCCAACTACGGGACGCTTACTTCAATCCATAAATGGATCATAGCAACCTGCATACCTTATATGGGTGCTCCTTGGATATGAATCCCATAGGCTATATCATATACACCTCTTCCTCAAGGTTTCCATTGAGGAATGGAGTCTTCACATCCATCTGCCAGATCTCATAATCATGGTACGCAGTGATAGCAAGTAAAATCCTGATGGACTTAGTCATGGCAACTGGTGAGAAGGTCTCGTCATAGTCAACTCCTTGTCTTTGACGATATTCCTTCGCAACCAACCTTGCCTTATAGGTATCAACCATTCCATCTTCTCCAACTTTCTTTTAAAGATCCACTTGCATCCGATGGGTACTATACCCTCAGGTGGATCTACCAAGTTCCAAACTTGGTTGGAGTACATGGAGTCCATCTCCGATTTCATGGCCTCTTGCCATCTCCAAGAGTCAATACCACTTATTTCTTCCTCATAGGTCTTAGGATCATCATCCTCATCATAGTGTGCCTTGTCCCCACCATCAGAGATATGTCCCACATATCTTTCTGGTTGGACAGGGACACGGCCAGACCTACGCACAGTTTGTGTGCCATCCTTAATTGGTTCCTGAGACGATGCAGCTCCAGTTTCTGGTTCTAGAACTTCTTCTAGGTCTACCATACTCACATTGTTTCCTTCAAGGATATACTCTTCCTCTAGGAACACAGCTCGCTTAGCTACAAGCACTCTTTGATCTCTAGGCTGGTAGAAGTAATATCCATAAGTTTCCTTAGGATATCCCACAAACATGCATCTTTCAGTCTTGGATGCCAGTTTATCAGGATTGTGTTTCTTAACATGGGCAGGACAACCCCAGACCTTAACATTCTTAGGGTTTGATTTCTTTCCTTTCCATATCTCATATGGAGTGGAAGACACTGACTTAGAAGGAACTTTATTTAATAAGTGAGCAGCAGTGTTTAGGGCATAACCCCAAAGCGACAAGGGCAATCCAGTAAAGCACATCATAGATCGTACCATATCTAATAAGGCACGATTCCTCCTTTCAGCCACACCATTCCGTTGAGGTGTGTAAGGAGGAGTCCACTGGGATAATATACCATTATCCTTTAAGTATTGTGTGAATTCCGTACTCAAGTATTTCCCTCCTCGATCAGATCGAAGAGTTTTAATACTCTTTCCTGTTTGTTTCTCTACTTCATTCTTGAACTCCACAAATTTCTCAAAGGCTTCAGATTTGTACTTCATCAAGTATACATATCCGTACCTAGAGAAATCATCAGTGAAAGTAATGAAGTATGAGTAACCCCTTTTGGCTTGAGTGGACATAGGTCCACATACATCAGAATGTATGAGTTCTTTACTCACCAGCTCTCTCTCCATGTCCAGTAAATGGAGAGTTGGTCATTTTTCCCATGAGGCAAGATTCACAGGTTGTAAATGATTCATAATCAAATGGATCAACATATCCATCTTTGCACAACCTTTTCAGTCTTTCCTCACTAATATGACCAAGCTTACAATGCCAAAGGTATGCTCGATTCACATCATTCCTCTTCCTCTTAAGAGGTCCATCCACACACAAAATAGGAGTATCCACATCTAGTAAAAACAAACCATTAATTATGCTCCCACTGGCAAACAATTCACCATTTAATAATAAAGAACATGTTTTATTCCTAAAGCTCACAATAAATCCACATCTATTCAAGCATGAAATGAAAATAATGTTCTTAATTATAGAAGGAACATAATAACGGTCTGTCAACTCTAACGTAGCTCCTGAGGAAAGCTTGAGGTTCACACTCCCGACTGCAAGTGTAGCAACTCTTGCTCCATTTCCCAGTCGTAGATCAACCTCGCCTTTGTTCAATAGCTTGATACTTGTCAAAACCTACAAATCATTACAGATATGAGATGCACATCCAGTATCTAATACCCATGATGTGGATCTATATGACAAGTTACGGTCAATCATGAACATACCTGAAGCTTCTCCCAGCTTCTGCTTTACTTTCTCTACAAGGTACAACTTGCAGTTTCTCTTCCAATGGCCATCCTTTTGGCAATGGAAGCACTGGCCCTTGTCTTTGCTTACCTCTTCTTTCTTGGCAGCCTTTCCCTTCTTATCCTGCTTTTTCTTTTTCTTTTTCTTAAAAATAGCTTGATTATTTCTCTTCTTGTTGGTCTTACCAACAAGCAGCACAGAAGATTTTCCATTGTTCATTGTCTCCTCAGCAGTCTTCAACATATTAAGAAGCTCTGCCATAGAGCATTCTATCTTGTTCATGTTAAAATTGACTATGAATTGGGAGAATGAACCTGGGAGATATTACAAAATTAGGTCAATGCACAAATCCTTGTTCATCTCAAAACCTAATTCTGTCAGTCTCTCAATCCACTCTATCATTTTGAGAACATGTGTTTGCATAGATGTTCCCTTAGACATTTTGGCCCCGAACAGATTCTTAGATATCTCATATCTCTCTGTTCTACTTTGAGCTCCAAAGAGCTCCTCTAGGTGGAACAAGATGGATCTAGCATCCATCTTCTCATGCTGCCTTTGCAACTCATTAGTCATGGAGGCCAGCATATAACATTGGGCCAGAGTGGCATCTTCCTTATGCTTTTCATAAAGAATCATTTCAACCTCATCAGCATTATCAGCAGGAAGAGGGGGAACATGCTGCTCAAGAACATAGGGAATCTTCTCAACATTGAGAACAATTCTCAAGTTCCTGGGCCAGTCACTATAGTTTGGACCAGTAAGCCTGTTGGCATCAAGTATGCCGTGTAACGGTTGGTTCGTCATAGAAGTCTACAAGAGAAGATTTGTAATAATTAGATAACATGCTGATATTCATTAATTAAAAATTAAGATATGGTCTTTAATCCTAATTTTATAACTCCCACTAATTTTCGACGAATTTGTACAACCCTCATTGTGCAAAGATGGGATACTCCAGCTGTATCCTAGTGGGACCAGAATCCCATTAACATTATGGTACTGGCCTTGTGGTAGCACAACAAACTACCCCATACTTAATGGGTATGCAACTCTTGCCAATTGCAACTCCTTGCAACTTCTGATATATTCAGCCTCCAGATCACTTGTGATATTGTGGCAGCACAAGAAATCACAAAGTCTGGTTATGTTAGACCCGTTGTTACGTTATGAGAATGGGTTCAAGACATGACCCTTGTGGCAGCACAACAAAGCCATGCCGACACCCACCCCAAAATTCAGCCTAAGCCTTACTTTAAGTCTCTACCCCCTTGCTGTGAGGGCCTTGTGGCAACACAACAAACCCACACAGTCTAAAAGCAGCTCACTTAGACTATAACAACGGAAGGCTACGTGGGTCATTCTTAATGTCTCACGTTTACAACCTAATATGAGATCGAGGGGTTTTGAGTAAATTTTGATCTCATCAATATAGGTGCTACATACATATAAGAATTTGGAGTATCGTATATACCCTAAATATATATATATGTAATAAGTAGCACATGCACATATATCACATATATGTATTAATACCAATGGATGATCATGGGCCTTAAGCTCCTAAAACATATTACCAGAGCCAGTTGGTAATGCACATAATCATGGTAAATAGAAAAACATGGAGCATCTAATGCTCCCACTAGATGTGAAGAATCTCCCGAGGTCCTCACAACCGATCTCCTTCTTTGTCTCCTTCCGCTTCTCATTATTACAAGTAAATTTATAATTGGGCACGCAGGCCCACAAATATACATCAGATAATAATAAGAAATCTTGAACTAGTCAACGGGAGCACAATACAGGTGAGAGATAGAATATACAACACAGATCAATAAGAGAGAGAGAAGGAGGCACGCAGGCCCCAATAATCACATCACATAAAATCATTCACCATAAGAGCATCATCACATGATTTCTAAGTCCATGATCATCCATCCACACATAAGACACATCACATGCATCTTACAGTAATTATCACATAATTACAGCGAGATATAGCGATAATTTCAAAATAGTAATAATTAATTTTAAAATCGTGCATATTAACATTCAACTAAACAATTGAGTTAAAACAAATAAGTCTAAACAACTTTAGAATACCATCATTCACATTCACTGCATGGGCTCAATGATAATTTACGGTTAATTAACCTCATAAGAATCACATTCTTATAGCAATTAACATTAATTAATTAGATAATAGGAAATATCAAAAACAATTTTAGAATTCCCATTAACTAATTAACCAGGGGTCAAATAATGAAAAATAAATTAATAAGTTACCAAAACAATTTCAGAACTCAATAAAATATTTTTTAGAATTTTCCTAGAATTTTTCTGATTTTTTCTCACATTTTAAACATTTTAAAACATTTAAAAATTAATATATATATATATATATATATAGGGGGGTCGGATCCGGGGTGGGCCGGATCTGGCCCACCAAGGACCCGTGGAGGGGTCTCCCCTCCCGCCCGAACACAGGTGAGCTAGGGTGAATTCACCCTAGTAGCCGCCGTGTCCTCGCATGGGACGGGGAGGCCCCGCCGCCGGCCACCTCGCGAGCCCACACCCCCGCCTGCCTCCGTCGGTCACCGCCCAACCGTCGACTACGATCCTCCCACCGGAGATCGTGCCCACGAAGAGGACAGTGCCGCGTTCACCCCGCCCGTCGGAGCACGCCGCCGCGACACCTACACGGGCCACCATGCACCTCCGGACGTCGCCGCACGCCATCAAGGACAGTCCAGGGCCATTGCTAGCCCCTATGGGCACCAGCAATCGACGTTCAACGGCCTGAACCTATCACCCTCTCTGCGCACGAACGACGATCCCGGGAACAATTCCCTAGCATCAATCGGCCGTTGCTCATCCCATGAGCGACCCAATCATGCGACGAACAAAGAGCCCCATGCATGAACGAGAATGACGAAAAATAATAAAACAATGATGATTTTGATCAAACCAACAACCTGGCTCTGATACCACGGTAAGGTTTTGACCATAATGCACAGCGGAAATCATCGAAACCTTAGATTACATATCGTTGCCGATTTTTCAAAATCGAACAAGATCGTTAATCCCGCGATGTGAAGAATGATTTTGTACCTTTGCGGGGTTGAGAATCTCCCAAAACCTCGAAGACGAACGAGAGGAAGATCCTAGAGTCGCGAGCCGTTCATGCATCCGGCCTATAGACGTATCCACATGAGCAGTGGAAGCAGACGGGATCTCCTCCACGATCTCCACGCGTCGACCCGATCTCAACACCACCATCCACCGGGGAGTAAGGAGAGAGAAGGAGGGGGGCACACCTTGGAGAGAGAGAGAGAGAGAGGAGAGAGGGCGGCAAGGGTTCTTCTTGTAGCTTGGTGAGGGTTTCTCCCGTCAGTGTATATTTATAGACCTTTGGCATTTTTCATAAAAACCCAATAATAGTCCATAAAGTCCACCCATCCCGGTCTGTCCAATACTCTATTGTGTGTGACCCTCTAGACCCAATAGTCTGTTTGGTTTTCCAACCCATTAAGTAAAGAACTCCTTCTTAATTTAATTAATTTTATCCATTAACTCTTAATGGAATTAGCGGGCTTCCCGATCACGAAACGGACCAAGCAACGCTTCGTGATCCCAAAAGACATTGGGGATAAGCAACCCACTCAGGAACCTATCCGTCTACAGATTCCACACATTTATAGATCTTCATCCATCCAATGCCCCACCAGGACTAGGGTATGGTCAACCTGTCAAACCCTATTGAGTCCTGGCTCGACTGAATCCTGTACTCCAAATAGGTTCATTAGAAAAACTCCTTTTTTATAATGAACTCCCATACCCTGGCCAGGGATTTTCCCTAGTATAGATCCGTAGGGCATTCTCTCTCATATATCATACTAAGAGTTTATGATCCCATGTTGTCATACTAATTACCTTTGCACGAGCTCCACTGAGTGTGAATAACTAACTATACAAGACCACTTAACAGAAGTCCATAAGTCAGTAATCAAATACTCAGCATCCCTTATGCAAGACATCTTTAGTGACTCAGGTCTAAGATCCAACTGTGCTACTGAGACATACAATATCCTGATTGACAGATAGTATGATTACCATTCAGGGATTCTAGATCGAGTCACTTTAGTGAACTCATTCCACTAATGAGCACCCACACACGTACTTCAGTGTCTCTACACTTATGACTATGATCGAGAACAATCACACCCATCATATGAGTAAGTATCCTGTGTGCTAGTCTATCTGGATCTTCAATGTCCCTTCTTGAAGATTCTATGACTGGGAACCTTTAGAACATGTGCATCTGGATGATTGATCTCATTATCATAATCTCATTATGATCTGGTCATCAGCGCACAGGTTCAGGGACTTCATCACATTCGAATAATTAACACAAATTAAATGTAACAAATAAATGCCATTAATATAAATATGAATAAGATATTACAAGAAATGTCACCATCACATCTCATGTGATTGGCTTGTTAGGCATACATTTCTATCAGAATCACCATCGGAGTTCATCAAATCTCAAAAAATCTGGAAGACGGCAAGAGCACTGGATCGGACACTAGGAAACAGAGGTCAGGGGGGTAAAGTTATCATCATGAAATTGGTTTATCCCTCTATTCAGGACGCTCAGAGATCACGTCAGGAAAATGTGACGAATCTCTGGTATCGTAAGGGATACCGAATTGGAAAACTACGAAGGCAATTGAGCATATGGTGTCCGTAGCCAAACAAAGGGGGCACTTTACTCACTGTAGGGTTCAACCCCCACTTCCTTCAGACGGGGGCATTTCTCGATCGATATGAAATTAGATAGGAAGGGGAGAGAAGAGGAACTAGAAGAGGAAACAAAAAGTCAACTGGGAAAAACACAGTAGCAATTCACCATCGTATTCTCATTAACAGACCCAAATATACAGTGAGGATATGCTTATATTCGAAACTCAAAAATGGAAAAGAGAGAACCAATACCATTCGATTGGAATGATTTCGGTGGGACACCCACCCTCACCACAGAGGAAACAGCAAAACACCTCCCTCCCAGAGATTGGCTCCTCCTTCTCGGGATTAATGGCCCTCGCGGGCTCGGGCTCTCTCTTCTCCCTCTGGCTCTTTTTCTGGTCTCCTATTTGATTCTCACTTCTCCGTCTTTTTTTTTCTGATCGAATGAATCCGGTTTTATAGAGAAGGGAATGGGCTGGCACTGCGGCATGAAGCAGAAGCAAATGATCTGGCGGCTGGAGGCTATTCTACTTTCTTTCCCCCCCCTTTTTTTTTTTCTTTACACACATGATGCTGCACTACCCTTCACTGTTTTACGCGAACCTCAACACGTCTTAGGTGAAGTAGGCCCGGTTCCACAGATCCAAGTTCCCTTTTCCTTTTGACGCGAACCTCAACACGTCTTAGGTGAAGTAGGCCCGGTTACTCAGAATCGGAGCATTTTTCATGGTGCTTTATTTTTTTTTTTCTCATACTTTTCTATGGCAGAAAGCTTCTAACATATTTCTTCTTCAGAAAATGCAGAATATCAGACAGTCGGTCTAAAATAACAGAAGGCTTGTCCTTCTTGTTTCATTAGCGTGCAATGTGATTTCTCTTTGAAAGTGCATCTGAACTTTAAAGGAATTCTTTAAATCAGTTTTTCATGGCTAGAGTAAATAAATTATCCATCATCCTTTTCCCTAATCGTTTCCATTCCAGAATCACTTTTCATGAGACATGAATCAGAAGACTCCAAATGGGGAAAATTGTTATTTAGCGGGACAAGACAAGAGAGCAAAAATTTTTATCTCCCCCCCCAACTTAAATGACATTGTCCTCAATGGCAGATGCAGTAGAAAGCTTAGAGAACAAGTAAATAGATAACATAGTGGGATGGAAGGATACAACCTGATGGCCGGGACGAAATGACGAAGGCTTCATTGCGTTGTGGATTGAGAACTGTAAAAGAAACACACTAAAACAAATCATCAAATCACAAAAATCATGGGTTGCCTCCCAGGAAGCGCTTTGTTTAACGTCTTCAGCCAGACGCAATGGAGCTCATTAGCTCATTAACCAACAAGTTGATTTTAAAATGAGCCACCAAAGAATTTTATCCTTGCCAAAATTATCATTTTCATGCCCTGAAGAAAACGAATGTGACTGGTGAGCGTAAGGGCAAAGCATGTATTGAGGTGGAGGTAGCTCAAAAGCATTATCCCGAGGAAAGAATAGAGGAGGAACATTAGGAAAAATCATATCATGAAGTATGAAATACTCCTCCTGAGATTCCTTAGGATCAGATAAATCAGCATGTAGAGCCAGGGTGGGCCAATGAGTTGGGAGAGTTTGAAAATAATCACCATGGTCCAGAAGTGGCACAAGCTCTACCTGCTCCTCTAGATTGAAATTATCATGCGGCATACTCGAATCATTCAATTCCTCATTTACCCCAAATTCATTATTCCAATAAATATTCAATTCTAGATCCATCTTCACTTCTTCTTCCTTCCCATCTTCAAAGATAATTTCATCAAAGTCATGTCCCATCTCCACTTCTTCTCCATTCCCATCTTCAAAGATAAGGTCATCATGATCGGGGAGAGACTTGTGATGAGGTTCAATATATTCATCCTCTCCCTCTAACTGAAGATCATCCACCTCTCTTGCATTTCCCTCATGTTGACAAGCAAGCACTGGCTCCTCAAATTCCTTTGTAGGAGGGGGAATATGATCATTTATCAGTTCATCACCTTCATCTATTGCATTTCCAATCAAGTCCGCAATCCCCTTAGAGTTCTCATGTGAATTTTGCTGACACGACCCCTCCATAATCCCGTGATCTACTAAATTAAGAGTGATAAGAGTGTGATGCTCTTGGGGAATTATAGATTGATCGTAGTCAGTGTGAAGAACTTGATGAGGATTGGGTCCAGAGGAATCAAAGAATTGCTCTCCCTCCATGGTTTTGACTTCCTCAGTAAGCCTATTGATGTGCTGTTGGAGGGATTGACTATGGATAATGAATTGATCATCAGAGGCATTAGGTGTGGGTGGAAGAGATGAATAGTAATGATTTGTCTGTTGGGCTGGGTCATAATGGTTATCAGAGGTTTTGGCCCAAATACGATTTTCATCATTCCCTTCTTCTCCCCCCGACGACTCAAGATCATCATAATCCTCTTCACAAATGGAATGGGATTTAGGCTCCTCAGGTTTCTCTTCCGTTACGTCCTCCGCATAAGACGCTTCCATGATTCCCTCAAAATCAATAGTGATATGAGTGGTAGATTGTGGGATCATAGGTTGAGCATATAGACTTTTATCATTATAACATCCAAGAAGTTGGTCATCAAGACTTGTGGAGTTGTTAGGCATTGGATCCACTTCCGTTTCTATGATGTTTTCAGCAATCCTACTCACTTGGGCCTCAAAGTTTTGCAGTTGTTCCTGAAAGGCTTGTTGTTGAGTCTGGAAGAGCCGTGTCAATTTATCCAACATCTCCTCCTTATGTAAATCTGTGTATAAGGGAGATAGATAAGTGGGCTGAGAGTCAGATTGTGATGGATAGTAATTTGAAGGGCACTCAGTCTGAAAATCAGGAAAGTGTATTGGTTGCCCTCCATAATAGGGTTGATCATAAGAATAGACTTGATTGTAAGGATCATTGGAATATGAATCCCAATCTGCAAAGTGTGGATGTGAAGGATGTTGAATGGGGTCTTGGTATGGTTCCCAAGAAGAAAATTGTGGATTTTCCCATTGATTATTTGGGTTTGTGTAGGAGACAGAGGTGGAAAAATCCGATGACCATTGATATGGCTCTTGGGTGAAAGATGAATTATGAATCCCATTGTGGAAGAGTGAAGGAGTTTGTTGATAAGGGGTAAATGAAGAGTTGGAATTCAAATGGTCCGCATAGTTGAACATGAAGTAATATTTTTTTAAGATTTTCTTTGTATTTGGATTTTTTATTTTGTTTTATTTTACATGCACACACAAGTAACACACAATTACCTAATGACCTAGATGCGACTTAAACCTACAAATGTGGTTTCACAAAGTGATTAAAGTGAACTTAAATTCACCCTCAGTATGTCCACCGGCCAGGTAAGGGGTGGGGAAGTGGGAGGTTCCCCCTACTTTCGTAGGGACCTTATTATACAAAACCACAATCCCGCTTAAGGCGTTTGCCATCCGACCCTCTTGCCTTAGACACCAGTTTTCATAAGAGGATAAACCTAAATATCACAGGAATCACAGTGTGATCCTAGGGCCATCGTTTACTGGCTTTTATTAAGGCCTAGGTAATGCAGAGATGCAAGGAAATTGTGGTTTTCGGGCTAAGGGGGGGTGATGAAATCCCCACCTTATCTTGTTAGGAGTGTTGCCCTTAAAGTATTTTGAAATGAAATGCACACCACAATTTCAAACAAGGGGTTCTTTATGCAAAAATGAATGCCAGACTGGGATCAGTAGAACGTACCTTGCCCCTCGCGATCTTCAAAATGCAATGCAGAAATTAAACAAAGACAAATTCTAAGCTAAATGATGCATGACCTAGAGCATGAAAGTGTAGTTTCTACTCTTGCAATGAGGTCTTTTATTTGGTACAAATGAAGATTTTTTTTTTGTTTTTGTTTTTAGTTAATGAACCTAACTAACCAGCATGAAAATTTTTCTTTTGTTTTGATTGTTTTTTTATTTTTATAGAGTTTTCAAGAAATTTTCAGATTTTTGTAAAAAAATTTTTCAGAAAGTGGAAAGATAGAACCTGTTTCTTGATTTCAGCCCTTTAGCAATGCTTCCGAGCTCTTTAACGACATTTCATATCCTTGGAATTTCAGATTCGATCTTCCTCTTTCTTTGTTTTTCAAATTTTTTTCGTTTTCCTGCACAAGTAAAGAAAGTAAAAATCAATATACAAATATACAAAGTAAACACAAGAGTATCCAACTATGAAAAGTATCTCCATCCCCGGCAACGGCGCCAAAAATTTGATGGACGCTCGACAGTCGTTGTTAAAATTGCCGTGCCACACAAATTTCAAATATTTATAATCGCACTCACTCACTTATGGATTTGAAAACATGAGTATAGTGGTAAGTACGGGTCGATCCCACGGGGAAGGAATTTTGGTTATTTTTCTTAGTTGGAAAATATTCTTGTGTTTTGAAAAATCATTTGTTGGAATTTGGAGTGCGATTATGAAAACTTAAATTGGAAAACATAACAGAATTCAAGTGAAAATAGGGGTTGGAAGAAATGAAATAACTTGAAATCTTAATGGAATTAGAAAAAGTTGAAAACATGAAAGTTATAGAGAATTGAAAAAGGAAGAACTTTTATGAAGAACACAGAAACAGAAAATGAAAGGAAGATAAGGAAAAACTTGAAAAACTATGACCTGTTGGGTCGGATGAACAGTAACTGACAGAAAAATAGTACCTAGAAAACTTAATTCTAGAGCTCAAAAGAAGAGGAATTTGACAAAGTGCAAGAAGAAGAAAACTTAGAGATACAAGAGGGAAACAACTCTTATGAAGAACTCAGAGTGATTTGAAGACTAGAAAGACTTCAAAATGAATGAATGGAAGAAGGTATCACCACGGATGAACAGTAAATATATAGGACAGCACTTAAGAAAGTGGGTATTAACTCTATGAATTTGGACGAATTTGAGGAAATGATGAACATAGAAGTTGAAGAAAACTTAAAACCGAACAACTTTTATGAAGAACTCAAATTGAAATAAAGACTACAACCATACCAAATAAGGCTAAGAACATGCTGAATTCACAAATGAAACTTTTATTGAAATAAGAACAACTTACAACTTTGACTTCAAAAGCCTTGAAAATACAACTTGATGCATTCAACAACTTCAGAAATGTAAATAACAACTTACATTACAAGTGACCAAAGCTAGCTCTCTCTCCTTTGCAACCTTGCCATCTTGCTAATTCTACTTGCTAACTAACTTGCTAACTCTTCATTCAAGACCAATGCACCCTTTATATAGGGGTTACAAAAACACTCCAAACAAGTGTACCCAATTTTAGCCTAAAATGGTAGGCAGGTAGGTTCTGCCCACTTTGCCATTTTTTTCGGATTTTTCTGAATTTGTTTGGCATTTATTTGGCCTTTTCTTCTCTCTTTCTCTCATTTTCTCTCTCTGCCGGCGCGTTGCGCCGACCGGCCGACCGGTTAGGCGGCCGGCGCCGTGGGCCCGCGTGCGCCCTCCGCTCCGCCGGTGCCGCGTGTCGCCTCGTGGCGCACGCGCGCCGCCTGCCGCGCTCCGGGGTCGCCACGACCCCCGCCTCCGCTTCGCTGCTCCGGGGCCGCCACGACCCCCCCCCCTCCGCCGTCGCCCGGCCTCGTCGCCCGTGCCGGGCGGCGAAGGCGGGAAGGCGGGGCGGGGCGGGTTTAAAATGTTTTTTTTTTAATTTTTTTTTGTTTTAATTTTTATTATATTATATAATATATATATATATATCTATAAATAGTTATAAAATGCTAAAAAATAGTAAATCAATTTATTTTTTTTTCTAAATTTTTTTTTTATTTTTTTAAACAAGTTTCTGGGCTTTTGGCCCAGTTGAACATATATATTATTATTCTTTTTTTTCTTTTTTCTTGGAGCTTTCCTCGAACTGCGTGCCTGCATAAATACATAAAAATTATCATAAAAATTTATTTAATTTCAGAAAATTACAATTTTGATACAAAATCAACAATAAGTGTGAGAAGTGTATATTGATCATGATTTAAGCTCATAAACATGTGAATAATGATGAATTAACAAGGAGAAATACACACTTATCAGAGGCACGGAAGGGGGGTGATCCGACGCGCTTGGCGCCCTGGCCGCCAGTTCATCCATCTGGCTGTCGGCTTACATGGCTTGGCCACCAGTTCAGGTTTTCCTTTGGCCCATTTGGTTGTTCATGGCCTGTTTATCTTCTTTAAGCCCAAATTCGAGTATCTTCTACCCATTTTGGATTCTTTAAATGTTTTGGCCCCTCCCTTGCTCATTAAAATAATTGGCCAATTAACTGGCTTGTCCTTATTGTCCGTGCTTCTAGCTGCTCCTTCAGAAATGGTCCCGAATATTCTTTTGAACTCCCAGATCTTGTTTTAGCAGCTATCCCTTGCAGCCGAGCATCTGTTCTTTTCATCTTTCTCTTCGATCCCATCTTTTGTTTCGTTCCCGCCATCCTTTTTCTTCTTTTCTTCTCTGTCGATGTAGGGGCACTCAGTTGAAACTTAAGACCTGCAGATGCAATATTGAGAAAATTTTCAGTGTCAACACCAGGGAATTGAGGAGTCCCATCTATAAATAGCACCTCCTTGACCCCTCCTTGAATCAAACAATTGATCCCAAGGCTCCAAAGAGGAAGAAAGATGTTCAAGGTAAGAAAAAATAAGTAAGAAACAAGGAAGAACAGGGAGTTCACCAAGGCTTAAGATGGAAAGTTTAATTCAGTGCCCTTTGAAGAGAAGCAAGTTTGGATTCCAAAGAATTATTAAAATTGAAGGTCATGTGAGTAGGAGGATTGAGGTTAAGCTTGTAAGTACTAAATTTTCTTTCTTTTTACCTTCTTTTTTCATTTTTAATTTTCATCAAATTCTTACCTTATGTTCTTCTTCTTCTTCTCTTTCTTTTATTTTCAAGGTTATCCGCTTATTCCGAGTCCCGGTAGGTTTTCCAAAATACCCGGGCTTACTCTTCTCACCTCTAAAATCACCCTTGTCATGTGGTCCATTCTATCTAAGTGGCATCTCTTAGGCCTAGTCACCCATGCCAAACGCTATCATGAAATCCACCTAGATTGGGCCGCTATGGGTGCTCTCATAGAGATATGGCATCCTCAAACCCACACATTCCTTTTCTCTACCTTTGAGGCCACTATACTCCTAGAAGAAGCGAAAATTCTTTTAGGATTAAGAAGGTTGAAGCAAGGCAAAGAAGATGGCATGACAGTGATGCTAAGAAGAACAAGCTCTCAAGAAGTGTTGGCGAGCCTCATAGCGAGCCAAAAAATGATCGACCAAATCCGTGCCTCTAAAGGAATCAATTTGAGGAAGCTTGCGACATGGACTATCAAGGCGTTGAAGCAAGCTAAAGATGAGGAATTAGAAGAGCTTATGAAGGTGTTTGTGAAATGCATACCGGGAGCGCTCCTCTTCCCTTCGGTGGACGATTTTCTTGAAGAAGAACAATTGAGCGTGATATGCGGAATTTGGGAAGGTATGAGAATTAGGCCGGCGATTCTAGCCTACCTCTATAGTGGGCTTACCTCGGCGAGTATGGGGAGACCTCTCTATGGGTCGATGCTTCTTTTCTCTAGCTGGGTGGACCTCCACTTCAAGTTCGATCCATGTGAGGTAGCCCAAAGTGCCTCTAGGATTTTCCACAAGAGCCCCCTTCACTATATCACTAGCACGGTGGGGCTAAGCGAGAAGGTGACCAACCGTGTTCTAAAGCTTAAGAAGCGTGTGGAGTGGTGCAAACATGTGATGACCCAAGATCCGGATATCGGGAAAGGAACCCGATACCATTCGAATCCTGACCCGCCACCCACGAGCTGGGGCTCGGAAGGGCTAAAAAGGAGTGTGGAGGTACAAAGAAATAGAAAATAAAGTAGAACATTTCAACAATTGATAGAAATAAATAAATAACTACAACAACAGAGTCCAGTCCAACAGAAAGTACAGTCTAAGACATGAAACGTACCCAACACCGAGTGAACACTAGACCCAGCGAGCTGGCAACTAAGAACCTCCGAACAGCACCCTCGAACCTCGAGGAAGAACCGTAGCACCTGAAAAGCAGGGGTGAGCCTCCTGTCACTGGCTCAGTAGGGATCCCGCAGAACCCCAACCGAGAACAACGGCGGTAACGGAAACAAAAGCAGCTACAACTATAGCAGGAACAGCGAATCGGTGGCCGGTCAAAACTCGGCACTACTCCTACTGTACCGGAAAAGCACACCCCGATCTCACACCAAACTAACGGGAGAACCTCTGGCTACGCCGCCAGAAGTGACCATCACGACCTCGCAGTCGTGGACCTAACACTGTCTAGGGAAAACCCTCGGAGACTCTCACCGGAAAAACCCCAGAGCTCTACCTCGGAAACACTCCCTAAAACAGTCGGGGGAACCACGTCTCGCAGATGGGAAACGAAACCCAAAAATAGGAGAGTCACATCTCACGTGACAGAGTACCTCCCCACCAGAAGCAAGGTCGGATGCGCCCCCTGGCGTCTTAGACCGCGCCTCAGGTGTCCCCCTCATCACACCCTGGTGGAACGGGGACACCGTACAAGTGACCACTGAACAAGAACTAGCTGGGGTCACGCTCGTCAACCCGGGTCCAACTGCCCCCAACCACGTGTGCACACATAGACCATGCGTCCTAGGTCTGTCCCTCTGACTGGTTTTCTCCTCGACCGGACTCTGGTTGGAAGACGTGGGGCCCGACGGTAACTAGCCTAAAAACCGTCTCTCTGGGGTAGCCTCGCCACCACTCCCTGGTGGGACCACTCGCGTGTCAGAAGGCTACGACTAGTGAGGGGTCACTGATGTGAGCACTCTCCGAGGAGAAACTCTGAGAAACATGCACGCACCCTGTGCGAAAGTCGAGAAGAACCAAGTGGCGTCGAGCCACTGGACTCTGGACAGTCCTCTAGACTCACTAAATCCAACGGTCCTTGAGTCACGAGACTCGGGGTCAAGACTGTTGCACCGAACGGCTCCACGCAGTCAATCTGCCCTAACCCTAGGGTCAAAAATCTCAGCATGATAACTCACGAGACAGTTCACAACTACCGAGACCATTCCCTTGAAAAGGGAACTAAGAAACCCTCCAGCCCCAGGCTGGATAATTGGACTCACAGTCCACAGGCCACACACACGGCCCACGCGGAAAATACAGAAGCATGGTTCCCAAGGTAGCTCACAAGCAGTCATGTCGATTTCCCATCCCAGGGAAAAGCGGGAACCCCACCGCACTCACACCGATACACGGTGACTCGATCAAGCGTAACACGAAAGCCCGAAACACACGCAGGGTCGCCCGGACCCTCTAAATGTATGGGCACGTTAATCGATGTAATACGGTGTAGCACCCCAAAATTTTAATGTATAAGTGATAATAACTATTCAATATTAGCAAAGAACTGGAAACGAGAATAATTCTGATAAATGAAAAATAGAAATAGATAAAATAAATATATGGATCTCTAAATCTAATAAGGCGTTAAGGATACCAAAGTCAACATATATATATATATATATATATATATATATATATATATATATATATATATATATATATATATATATATATATATATATATATATTCAAAACCTATATATATATATCATGACCCACCTACAATATAGGCTATAGGAAACAGGTCTTAGCTTGAGACTAATGGGCCTTACATGCATACATATAATGACCAATGTGTCTAGTTATATATGTCCTTAAACACGAAGCTCTAGCTTACATGATAAAACCCTAGAATAACTACATGGTTTATATTAACCTAGGTATATGTATGAACTAAATAGATCTTCGCATATATATATGTGTAAATATAAATCCATTCCAGAACTCTCTGCGTATGGAAAAATAATGGGTCAACACTCATAGGTCATTAAGAAACCCAAGCCAACCTATATACATATACATGGGAAACCATATACATATATATATGTAAAAATCTATATATATATATATATATATAATCGATTCATATATATATATATATGTGAACCCCTTCAAAGAAAAAGCTGTATATAATAATATACAAGAGAACTTGTATGTGTATCTAAATATGAAAACCAATTAATAAATATATATCTATCTACGTATTACAATTGCATTAAACTATATTTGAGTATCTATCTAATACAGAATATATACAAAATCTATATATATATATAATCGCGTATATGTCTATACATATAGATATTAAGGGCCAAAGAACCAATAAGAAGGCCCACGAATGTGGGCTTCCACCCAACAGCAACCCAAAACCCACGTGTGACCACCAAACCAAATTTCAACCGCCATTGCTTGTGATGGGCCTCACGTTTGCATGACAAGGGGGCAACCATGAGAACCAAGCCCAACCCAAGACCCAAAAATGACCTTCGACGTTGCATGGAGGGGTCAGCCTTTAGGGTTTTGAAGAATAAAAATGACAGGCGGCTGTTTAGATAGAAGGTGATGGGATCACAAGGAAACTTGCATACTATTAGGATTTTTATGAAGGGAATTAGAATCCCATTAGGAAGTTGAAGTCTAAATCTCTATATATACTCCCCCATCGAACTAGCAAAAAGCCTTTACTGCTGCAGTTCGCATCTTGCTCCCGTGAATGAAGGGAAGAGCCATCTCTTTCCCTTGCTGTTTCGAGCAAGTATTGTTCCTACATCTATTTACAAACATGAAGAAGCCTTGCAACTTCCTCCCTTCTTCTATGGTCGTTGTTGCTGCTGATCGGTGTTGTTGTTGCCCTTGTTTCCACTGTCATTGCCACAAAGGAGAAGGGTCTTCGCCCTCTTCTTAGCCATGTCGTTACTATCGTACGAGGAAGGGCTCCATCTGCTTCTTCCTACGTTGCTGATGGGGACATCGCTTGCCACTTCCCATTTCTCCACGGGTCCCGTTGCTTGCCAGCTATGCGTCATCATGTTCGCGGCATTTTTTCTTAATCATGACTTGTAATGTTTATATTTTCTTGAGTCATAAATTATGTAATTTCCCTTTTATTGAGTCAAGTACCTAGGTTAAAGAGTCATCTACCTAGGTTAATTGTCATTAGAGTGGTTAATGAGTCAGTTGGGCCCAATTAAGCGGGCTAGGCCCATAGGCACCCCCCTTCCCCCTTGGTTTATTGTCATTAGTCAAAAACTCAGGGTCTTTTGTTAAATTGTGGGTTTCCTATAAATAGGACCCCAATCCCCCCCATTTGGAGCTAATGAAGTATTGATAGAATTTGCCAAGCATTAGTGCACCTCTCTCTTTCTCTCTAGCTCTCTCTCTCTCTCTCTTCTTCTCTCTCTCTCTCTCTTACTCTCTCTCTCTAGGGTGCCACTTTCTCTCTCTTCCCCCCAAAATTTCGAAATTCTCTCTCTCTCCTCCTCATTCACTCCTCATTAAACCCCTCTCCCTTCCCTATACCTCCCATTTACTCCCCCCCAACCTCCTAGGTGGAATACCATTCTCCTAGACACCTTTCCCCTTCCCCATTCACCCTTTCACCTTCCCAAGGGGGAATCCATTCTCCCAAACACCTCTTCCCCTCCCCAAGGCAACCCTTCCCATTCTCTAGGCTACCATTAATCCCTTACCATTAAACCCATTCCAAATCCAAAGGAGGGAAACCATTCCCCCCCCCACCCACTTGTGCCCCCTCACCTTCCCCCTTTCCCTCCAAGCCCAATTTCGTAACTCCCCTCTCAGCCACTGCAAACACCTCCTTCCATGCCTCATTCTCCCCCTCCCACTTCTTGGAACACCCCCTCCCAGACCCCATCACAGCCAAGGGTCATCCCCATACCCATCCACCTCACTTCCCCTCCCATAAACCCCCTTTCCCCCCCCCCATCTTCTTCAAATTACAGCTCTCAGTTCGAGTGTAGCAGAAAGGGTCGACTTGCAGAAGCAACCACGGAGTCATACAGCAACATCTGAAGTCGTATCATACATTTCTGGAAATATCGTCCAATCAGCTTCGCAGGCGAGGCGATCCCGCCCCATTCTGAGTCTGGGGTTGTCCGGGAGGACCGATCTCCCCCGACGGCACAGAGTCACCCCTGCAGAGTACCTGAACCAGGTTAGAGCCTGTACCACAACAGACCACGGACGAATTCAGCCTCGAGCTCTTCTACAAAGTTCTCCCTCGTCCAGTCGACGTTCAGAATCAAGAAGCGGAGCTTCGTTTCACATCCGTGGGCCGAAGTTACCATTTTTCTCCCTCGGCTGCGCGGGTCTGCCTCCCACAGTCTGCAATGACCATCCTTCACTATTCTGCGTCCCCCAGTCCTCTCCAACATCAGAAGGCTTCCCCGTCAGTTTTGCTGGGAAGAGGGATCGTCCACGGTTCCAGAAACTTTGGCGGTTTTGAATCGGAGTCCGGAAGCTGTCAGGGCAGCCTCTGCATCCTGCTGTTAGGAACCTGAAGTCACCTTCCCCAGATTCTGTCACTCTGTTCGACTCCCCACCTGGACCAGCTGCGACACCAGAAGAATTCTAAAAAATTCTGAGGCATCCTAGCTCCAGTTACGAAGATTTCCCCTCTGGTCTCATCATTAGCAGAATTCTGGACTAGAAGTTACGACCTCAACAGTGACTATCAGTCATTCGTCGCAGAGTGCAGGCAGATTCGACATCGGCTTCTCCGCTTGAGTTTTTGGCGACTCTCCCCTTCCCGCCTGGCCGGCTTATCGCCCCTCCCTGCGCGGAGGTAGTGTTTGAATTGTAACTCTAAGTTCCCCACCCCAAGTCCTCCCTCCTGCGAGAGGTGTAGTGAGTGTAATTATCTAAACAGGGTTCAAGCTTCACCGGCGCAGTGTGCGGGGAACCCACACTTCCCCGCTCGCCCATCGTCTCCGACCGGGGTTGGTTTCTTCAAACCAACCAGGTGAGCTTCTGCCCTTGCTCCATTTACTTCTGTTTGTTTAATATCCGTCAAGCTAGTCCGCTGGCTAGTAAGAGAGTGCCCGTTCCCGGATCCACCATCTTGAGTGGTCATCGTGGACAATAGTGAGTGAGTGACCTAGTGCCCCCAAGGCACCCGGTCGCCCTTGATTGTGGGCATCATACCTTCGGGAGGGTGAACCTTAGTTGTGCTGGCCCTCTACCAGCAAGGGTCTTTCTCCACCACCTCGACTCGGCATCATCGAGTCACCACGGGGTACGGGTGCGCACGGTGAGACGGCGTCTTCAAAGTTTGCTCGAATCTTGTGATTGTGTTTGCGAATTAAGTCCAAGGGAGCATAGTGTCTTGCTACATCCCCATCATTGTTTCACATCAGTTGCCCCTGCTGCGGCTATAACCGAGAGTTGAAGCTGTAACTGTTGATATCTCAAGCTGTTGCCGTTGCAGTTGCTCTGATAATTCTATATATATTCTCTATCCATCGTCATCAACCCCCAAAGATAGATTTTCTCAAGCTACGTAGTCTAAACAAGTTAACTAGCCTTAAGATCATGCATGTAGGTCTTCTCTCCCCAGATGAAAACTATTAACAGCATGCTTAGTTAAATAAACAGATTCTCATGGTTTACGTTTCCCCCGGTGATTTGCATGGTTATATTGATTAATTAATAAAGACAACATGCTAACATGAATTTTTAACCATGTAATCACGTACCTAAAATTCACAAATTTTATATTGTTAGAATAAACAGATTCTCATGGTTTATGTTTCTCCCGGTGATTTGCATGGTTATATTGATTAATTAATAAAAACAACATGCTAACAGGAATTTTTAACTATGTAATCACGTACCTAAAATTCACAAATTTTATATTGTTAGAATCTTCACAATTTTTCTCTAAATTTCCACATATTATTATGGTGTATTAATTAGTTAATAATTAAACTTATGAAATAAATGAATTATATAGTTAACACGGCGAATCAAGATTGTTACTGTATCATAGTAGTTATAAGCTTTTTACTTTCGTGGCTTTTTCATGGGCGCCGGAGCGTCTTTTGGCCATGAAATTTTATGGACGTATTATTGGGATAGTGATTGAGATAGTGGGGCTGGTACCTCCTTTTTTCGGTCCTCATAACTCAAGATAGCCCTACTCTCTGGTAAAAATATTTTTGAACATCAGGTTAGGTAGAGTTTTTCAAGCCCTTCATTTCGGTATATGGATTGCGCGATTCCGACGTATGTACGCTCGAGAACGGGAGGTTTAAAGAGTTGACACTATTCATTATTTGAATGACGACAACATGAGTGTCTGATTGAATTCTTTTAATGATCACTTTTCATGTCGTTAAATTATTTAATATATATATATATATATATATAACGTTAAGTATAATGATATCTTTTACTTGTATCTTTAAAAATTAATATCTTTGAAAGTATGTAAAATAAAATTATAATATATATATTTTGGAATCTTTAGATTTTTCTCTTAATTATCATATATTTAGTTTCGATAATTTCTTTTATTTGAAAAATATTATTGTTCATCATGATTAAATTAAAAACTACCTATCATGCTTAAATCCTAGAAAATTCATATCTTATGATCAAAGTTGGTAAAAATTACAATATATATATATATTCATGATCCTTGTAAATTTCTCTTCATTATCATGTAATTAGTTCTAAAAATAGTATTTGTCCTTTTAAAGAGATGCTATTTTCTAAAATTAGATTAAATAGAAATTAAGATATGAATTAACGCCCTCTTGAACGGACGCAAATTTATGTTCTCACAGTTTTCCTCTGGTTTTGACCCATACCGCGGGTCTTTTGGCACTCTCATCTCATGTCCGTAGATGGAGTCCATGTTTCATGATTGGTTCACATTATACACCTCAACTCTCGGTGACATACGAGCCCTCCGTTGGACATTCTGTTCCTTCGGACTGGCAAGTTAGTCATTGAGACCTTCGTAAGTCTCCTCGTAGCCTTAGATTCTCTCAAGACCGACTGAGCTGGTTGTACCTTAAACACCTTGTACCCTTTTTAATGCCACGTCACTCTGGAGAAACGTGGTAACCCGGCTCTTTCATGGTGCTATTCTTGGCCCATGAGAGAATTCTCTTAGCCGGTGGAATGAGTGATCATTCCACTATGTGACATATTGAATTGGATATCCTATTGTTAGGTACCAATTCTTCAGCTTGTCTCATGTCCATTGGATGGTGACTATCTTGTTAGTCATCTATTTCCAAGTTATCATGGCTACCTACCTAGGTGCCAATCTTCACCCAGTTTGTCGATATGTCATGGTTTTTTTCTATGCTTTAGTGTGGATTTTATCGCAAATCTGTCCCTACTCAAGGGCCTTGCCCTTGAATTCCATAAATCTTACCTTATCGTTCTATTAAAGCTTGTTCTTGAAACTCCTTATTGGCTATGAACTATAGTGGATGACTAGATCTATCTTTAATGCTGTGCATATAGGGCCCGATCTGGTCCTGGGAGGAGCACCCGAAAGTACTTGTGCCCATAGGAGCTATATTGATCACGGTGTCTGGCATTGCACCGAAGTGCATGACTAGTTTGATCTTTGCCATTCCACACTCACTCTCTCTTTTCGTAACGTTACTTGATATTACTTGCGTGCGTGACTTGACTTGTGTGACTCGACTAGCGTGGCCCGGAATGGGCAAGTACTTACATGAAATAGCCAATAATCTATAAATTCTCTCATGAATATATCTTGTTTAAGACTCGCTTGGAAGTTTTGCTTAACGTTGTTAATCTCTTGCTAGTTTTGTTTCACTTGCTCGGTTAATTCTACATACATAGTCTTACCTGCATTTACATATGAAAAATGTAATTACTTAAACCAATTGCTTGTTCTTGAGATATAATTCCTACTGAGCGTTTCGCTCATCCAGCCTATTCTAATATTTTTCAGGTAAACAAGTGGCTAGCGTGGCCGTGACTCAAACGGGTGGGACAAGTGTGCAAGAGAGCTCTGGAAATTAGTGAACTCGAGTATTTTATCTTTCTTGAGTATAGACAGTATTTCCTATTAGTTGTCTTGTCTAAGTTCGCCAGTGCGTCTTTGATCTTATTTCTTTCTTTGAAATGTAGTTGAGTCTTCAAGTTTGAAATTTGAAATGGTAAGAGGTGTATATTTGAAATAAATTTTTTATTGTTGTTCCAAATTATTTGGTCTCATGCGATTGCTCTTGATCATTCACGACTGTTTAACTGCCATGTTCCGAGCAAACGAACGCGTTCCACTGCTATCGGTTCGGGGCGTGACAAAGGTGGTATCAGAGCTTCGGCTTTTCAATTCTTAGGTCAATAAGTTCAAGTGATAGGTTGAGAATCCTTGTCGGTCGTCCTATAGGAATTTCGTGAGAGATGGGTAGAGCTTGGTGTTAAAGTGATAAAAGAAAGATAAAATACTTAAGTTTCATTAATATTAATTCTTGAGTCAATAAATTATCTCCCCACTCATCTTTGCAGGAACCTAGATAAATGGAAGCTTCTAGGCCAAGCTTTGTTCCTGAGATGGTCTTAGTGGACGTCCAGGCTTATGCGGACCTTGTCAGAAGAGTCCAGGAGTTAGAGAAGGCGATGGAAGAAAAAGAGAGAGTTGAAGGGAAAGTCCCTAAGAAGGAGTTAGCCAATGGATCCAAGGACAAGGAACCCGTGAATGACAAGAAGAGATCTAATGGAGGTAACGGTTTCCGTAAAAACAAGAAACCACAGAACGATTATCAACAAATTGTTCTGACCCAGAAGAAATGTGAGCATTGCAAGAAAGGAAGGCACAACCCAGATGAGTGTTGGTATAAACTTGGGAAGTGCATCCGTTGCGGAAGCACAGATCATAAGATCGCTCGTTGTCCACTCCTAAAGAGAGAAGCGTTGCAAACATTGGAAGGTACCCCTCACCCGCAATCCTAAATTAGTTCTTTTCCATACTTAGATAGCACCATAATGAGTTATAACTAGTCCTCCGTTGGGAGTAGAAGGTGGTGTGAATTTGGGGACCAAATTCTTTTAAGTGGAGAAGGATGGCACCCGACTGCCAACAACTCCAGTCACAACGGTGCCCCCTGTTGAGTCAGGTGTGATAGATTCAGAGGGGGGTGAATGAATCTCCCCTTTAAAAATATAGCCTAATTAAAAACATAAAGCTCAGTTATGCGGAATTAAAAATAGTTGCAGCTATATTCTGAGAATACTTAGGATCATCTCGGCAAGACAACTCAATAGAATTAGCCCTCACTCGATCCTATGCAAACATCAAGTACGCAACAATTAAATGAACATATAAGAAAATCAAACCACAAGGGACACCAGGATTTTTAGGTGGTTCGGTCCACAGACCTACGTCCACCCCTCACTCTAAACCGGAGTGAGGCTTCCACTAGCAACGCTAGACAAGTAGACTCAGTCTGCAACATATGCTGCCACACAGCTTGACCAGGGGAACAACCTCCCCTCTTCCTCCCAACCGGAGGGAACCACTAGTGACACCAGTCACTAGCAAACCAGAGACGCAAGTCTCTCTTCCTCCAGACCAGGAGGGGACCTACAAGTAGCAACTACTACCTGCAGCCGGAGACCCAAGTCTCCCTTCCTCTGAAGCCCAGAGGGAAGCGCAAGTGACACTAAGTCACCTGCAAACCAGAGGTCTCGGACCTCTCTTCCTCCACCAAGGAGGGAACCACTGATGACCCAAAGTCACCAGCAAACCGGAGAAACAAATCTCCCTTCTCCTGAGACCACAGGAGGAACCCGATCCCCAACAAGGCAATCGGAAGAACAAGGTAAAAGGAAAACAATAAAAGATAAAAATCACAGCGACACAAAGCTGGAGAAATGAAAAGCACAAAGACAAACTGGGTTGGATCTGATCCAAGGTCCAGTGAACAATGAAGCTCTCTTCTTCTTCACAACCTCTCTATCTCACTGTCTCTCCTCTTTCTCTGCTCGAGCTCTCTAGCTTTCTCTTTCTCTTCTTTCTCTTCTGCTCTTCTCTCTTTTTCTTCTCTCAGTGGATCGTGGCTCTCTGCTGCTTCTCCTTCTGTCTCTCTGTACAGACTTCACCTCTTGTTCGAGCTGCCTCCTTCTACTCACTATCTCACACAATCAGCCTTCTTCTGAGGAAGAAGACATATATATATAGCAGCAGTAGATTAGGGTGGCGTGTGCTCTCCATGATTCCCGCCCAAATGTTTCAGTCCACGTGGCAGCTTCTCAGCATCTCGGATCACGTGCCAGATGCCAGCCTCATATCACGTGCCCAGACTCTGCAGGTTTAATGAAGAGTGTCAGTCGATCAGCAGAAACAGCACAGGCTGTACATAGTTCAATTAAGCAGCAATGTATATACTTAGCAATGCAGTGTGTGGACTTGGACAGCTAGTCACGAGTGTATAGACTTTGCCTAAGTGTTTATCCATGAATGAGATGGCGATGTATAGACATGAACTAATGCAAGCAGTGTATAGACTTTGTGCCCCAAAGGCAATGTATAGACTTAGTGCTCTACATGCTACAGTGCTAATGTGTAGACTTGATCAATGCATCTTGAATGTTTAGACTTGAAGAGTTAATAGCGAGTGTATAGACTTGAAGGGTGACAACGAGTGTATAGACTTGCTGGGTGACAACGAGCGTATAGACTTGCTGAAGAGCAGCAGAATGTATAGACTTGGTTGTGTGAGCATGCAGTGTATAGACTTTGTGAGACGCAAAGGCTGTACAGACTTGACGAAATGCATGTGCTAGACAGTGTATAGACTAGACAATGCAAACGAGATGTTCAGACTTGCTATGAAGCAACCACAATGTACAGACTTATGTTGAAGCAACCAGAATGTACAGACTTAGAGTGAAGACAATGCAATGTATAGACTTTGATGAACATATGCAATGTATGAACTTAACGACGCAAGCGATGTATAGACTTTGGAACGCTTGAAGCACAGACACGCTTCAGTGTATAGACTTGATGAGACATTGCATGAGACGGTGGATGTACAGACTTGGGCTAGGCAAGCTACAGTGCCGATGTATAGACTTTGGCTAGACAGTGTATGGACTTGATGAGCATTCAGCAATGTGCAGACTTCGACAAAACACAACGTGCAGCAGTGTATAGACTTGAAGCACTAGATGCACGATGTACAGACTTCATTCATGCAAGGCTATGCGTTGTATAGACTATGTGAATGCAGTGCAATGGCCTGTACAGACATCATAGTATGCACAATGCAGTGTATAGACTTTCCAATGTCTAGACTTGCAGATGTGAACGACACAATGTATAGACTTGGCCCCTTGAAGGATGTACAGACTTTACGAAGCACAGTCCAATGTATAGACATTGCGAAGCACAGTCCAATGTATAGACTTGTAAGTTGAACTGCATTGTATAGACTTCAGACTGTATGGCGTTGTGAACTTGAATGCAATGTACAGACTTCATATAAGAAGGCAACCGCTGTACATACTTAGGCAATGTAAAGACTTGACAAGCTTGAACACAGCGATGTGCAGACTTTGTGATGTATAGACTTATGAATGCAATCGTAGGTAAAGGTCCCAATGTATGGACTTCACCTGAAACAGTCCGATGTACAGACTTTGTCTGAAACAGTCGGATGTACAGACTTGGAAGATGTGAGCGAGACAATGTATCGACTTTGCCCTTGAAGGATGTACAGATATTGAAGACTCGAAGCCCCACGATGTATAGACTTTGAAGCATGTGAACATGGGGACAATGAACAGAGTTGGCTTTGTGCTTGCTACAGTACACTGTCTAGACTTGGATAGCTTCAAGGCACAATGTGCAGACTTGAATGTTCGACCAGTGTACAGACTTTGATGAACATGCAAGTGAATGTATAGACTTTACCTTATGCACATGTGACGATGTACAGATGATGTATAGACTTCAATGATCCATGCACAAGACGTAGCAAGAGACGCTCAGAAAGACTGCCCACTGTATAGACATTGCCTTAGACATGCAAACATTGTTAATGTATAGACTTTGATCTTGTGCATGCAATGTATAAACTTGCTAAATGTATGGACTTAGTAGAACAAACGTTGCACAAACAATGTATGGACTTATGAGTGCAGCACAGATAGATGCAATGTACAGATATGCGAATCTGGGGGGGTCGACCCATCTGGAAAGGGGGTCGACCCACTTCTGTCCAGACTATGCTGAAAGGTTATAGTAGCATCACCCATTGTACAGACTAGCATCAAGCAAGCCAGATAAAATGCAATTATGAAATGCATCAACAATTATGAAATGCACCAATGCACACACCACACAGCCTCAGCCTGTTCGTTGGTTATGTAATTCAGATAAGATGTTCAATGAAACATACATATGCAATGAAAACAGATTTATATGCAGACTCAAACAGATGATGACTTATAGTGTTTGCTATCATCAAAATCACAGGGACACAACAATCTCCCCCTTTTTGATGATGGCAACACTATGAGTCAGTATGACTTGATCAAATATTTCTCCCCCTTTGACTTCAGCAAAAAGACATTAATTGAAGAGGGAAGAATAAGACTGCATAAGATGAGTGAATTAAAAGCTCCCCTTTAATGACAATTAGCTCCCCCTGAATAGAATAATGATCAGAAATGTTTTGAAGGTTGAAACCAATTGAGATGAAGGGAGAATATCAACAAAAGCACAGGGACACTCAAAAATGCTGACTAGATCTCCCCCTTTATGAAAAACACTCAGCATGACATGGAAGCTCCCCCTGATTAGATGGAGTGAAAGAAGTGATGAGCATCTATCAGCAAAGCACATGGGTATACAAGAGTTACCACAGTCTGTAATCACAGTGAATAAATGAGGAAGCAAGATTTTCATTAGCACACCAAATTCATAAATCTTTGTAAACGAATTTCAGATTCTTCAATTATAATAGATTATGAATGAGTTTAAACTTACCATCATGATTTAAGAGTGATGTATTTAAGGTTTATCAGGAAAATTCATTACTCATATCTGACACATCTTTTAATAAAGATGAACCATCAACTCATTTGTTATTCATGTTGAACCTCCTTCCATCTTACTCATTTAAATTCAATGACTCCTATGGAAGTTACACAAGATACTATTGAGATTAAACAGAAATAAATGAGACTGAACTTGTCTTTAGATTTTCAGAATTTTCTATTGAACAGCACTCATTTTTCCTGAGCAAGTTTGGTTCAGTCAACACCTTTTTACATGAGGCACAACACGTCTTAGGTGAAGTGACCCAGTTACTCAGTGTGACAACCACATTGCCTCTGAAGGAGAACAGAGTTAGCAATGGAGTATCTTTTTACATGAGGAGACACCTTGATCAGAGGCCAGAATCCCCAGTTACTCAACACAACCATGCCATTGCTCTGCCAGATTTTCAAACATTTTGAAAAGAGAGTTAACTATGGCACTTCATGACATGGGCTTAATCCATTTCTTTGATAGAGAACCCAGTTTCTCTGTGACCAAAGTCATTGCTCTTGCTTTAAATTTTTAAGTGTTTTCAGATTTTTCAAACAATGCTCAGTACACTGAAATGTTTAAGAACAATACTTTCCATATGTATCTTAACCAAAGAAAGCCATGTCGTTTAAAATTTCAGATTTCAGAAGGTTTTGCATGAAGTTCATGAGACAAGTGGTTAAGATTTATTAAGCAGAATGAATCAGATATTTTCAAGTCCTTTACATCAAAACTTAAGAAATACATTAGACTTAAATCAATTTGATTTATCGAAACATTCTTAAGCCAGTATAATAGAAGATTCTTCTTTTCAGAAAGTGTCTGATTTATGTCTAGGGTGCACTGACTAAAATCTTTCCTCATTCAGATGAATCAATGGCATTGTCAAGAAATCAGTGGAGTCAACAAAGTGTTTTTGTCGAGAGAGTAGCAGAGAGCAATTTGAAGCCAGCAGTAAAGACTAGAATTCAGTCAGATTAGCTTGGACCAGACTTGACAAGCTATGAAGAAATGTGAGTGATAGGAACAAGCTAGCAGTTGAACTCAAGGCAAACAGAATCAACAGCTAAGTCTGGAATACAGACAAATCAGCTATATCAGTGTAGACAGCAGTTAATTCAAGAGAACCACACATTTGCCAAGAGAATGGATCAAATTGCTAGTAGGAGTTCAAGATATGAAGAGATGAAACATGAATGCCCCCCCTATCTAGATGCAATGAGTCATTTCTTTTTTTTTTTTAGATTTATTCAATGCAAGGAGATGCAATGCAACTAACTACATGTATGCATGTTTACAGGCTCTCCTGGAGAAATTTAGCAAATGAGATTATCATGATTATGCAAACATCAGTCAAACTCCCCCTTACAAAGTGCATGATATGCAATTAAAGCACTGAAACATGATTTTAAAATATATGCTCATTCAGAGACAAACTACAATCATTTCCATGAGCATTTTAGATTTTTCAGTTAGATTCAGTCAAACAATGCACAAAAGAATTATCATGATATGCAGTGCATTCAGATCACACAAATTCAGAATACAGAGTTTTCAGAATTTACTTGAATGGGGTTTTATCATCTTGGGTGCCTTGGTTTATTTACCCCTCTTTTTTATTTCTCTATCCAAGGCACACCTGTAAATTTTGATCATTTTGATCTTGCAGGGGCCCAAGCAGCTTTGGGTCCTACCTTAGCCCTGACAAGTGTTCTAAGCAAATTCATAGCAACATGCTCACCATGATCCATCAGATAGCAATTATCCATAGAGTGACCAAATTTCCCACAATATCTACATGAAGTGACTGGTTTATGGTTTTTATGATGCATAGTAACAGCAGCATGAGGTTTATAAACATGATCATAAGATTTTATGTTATATGCATGAATAATTTGGTTCTTATTCCTAACCAGCCAACATTCAGAAGATTTGTGACCTTGCTTCCCACAGTTATAGCATGAAAATCTTGCAAATGGTTTTGTAGGGAATTTGATAACATAGGGGTTAACAGTGTTCTTCTGAACATGCCAACAGTTCTTGACTGTATGGCCATTCTTCCCACAGTGAGTGCAAGCAAAAGAATTTCTTTTATGAAAACCTGACCAGCATTCAGTGGCCTTGTGACAAGTCTTGTTGTAGTTAAAATAAGTGATGTGCTGGTTCATTGAAGCAAATTTATTCTTATTAAAACCATGTTGGCTTGCAGGGAATTTAGCATGATATGGGATGAGATGTTTTCTTACCACTTTCAAACCAACATTGTGTAATTGTGTGTCCTAATTTGCCACAGTGAAAACATTCAATTTTCTTTTTATGAGATGAAGGATTTTTATCATAAAATTTCTTGCATTCATATCATCCTTCTCCATCAATTTACACTCATGCATCAGATGTCCAATTTGTGACAGTAGTGACAGATCATCTTCTTCCTAGATGCATGTGAGTGTGTGTGAGGACTGTGATCACCATGCACTGATGAATCCTTTTTGTTTATTTTCTATTTTTCAGTCTTTTTCTGATTTTTGTTCTGTTTTTCTATTTTCTTAGCCTTGTCCTGAGGTGGAGATGAGTAGAAGGCTTTTCTTGTTCAGAACATTTAACAAAAATAGTTTTCTGTTTGTTTCCATCAACCCTCTTTATACCAACAGGAGTGTCTTTGTCCTTCTTCTGTAGATTTTCATTCTTTTCAATTCTTGAGTTTGTTTTACAGTTTTGGGACTGACAGTGGTCTTTTGTGCAGTGAATTGGAAAACAGAAGGAGCAGAGGTTGTGTTCTGATTAGAAGCTTTGACAAAAATAGTAGACGTTTTATTCCCATTACTCCTTTTGTTTGTCGGACTGTAACCCAGTCCCTCTCTCTGAACGCTAACATTATTTCCAAGAAGCTTATTCAGATTGTCCTTTCCTTTGACAAATTTTGACAAGGAGTTTTTCAAATCTTGAATTTCAGAATTTAAGCCACAAATATTAGCTTCATATTCGGACAGATATGTTTCACAGGAAATGACTTGTTGATGCAAGGCATCATTCAGACTTTTGAGTTTTTCAACTTCCTGTCTTAATTTAATTTCATTGTCAGCTTCAGATAGAGACTTATAAAGATCATCAACTTCTTGTTGAAGGGATGTGATTGTTAACTCATATTTAGCTATCTTTTGTTCACAGCAAGTGACATTCCCACTCAACATTAGGTTGATGTTTTTCAGATTTGTAATTTCATGTTCAGCATTCAGCAACTCACTAGAGCTCACCAGGCTTACACTCTTTCCTTTTTCTAAAGTGATTAGCCTCTCAGACATTGCTGAGTTTAGGTGATTCAGCTTATTAATTTCCTCTTTCAGTTTACTGTTCTGCTCTAGGAGTTCATCATCAAGCACCCATTCATCTGAAGAAAACTGACATTCATAAAACTTTTCTTGTTGTTTTTCAGATTGAAGTTTGTCAAGATTTTTCTGAATCTCTGAATTTGTTACTCTATCAGCCTCTAATTTTTCAGAAATCAATCTATTTTCTTTTTCAAGATTTATTGATTTGTGTTCAAATTCCTTGAGCTGATTTTTGAGTATTACATTTCCAGACTTCATGTTTTCCAATTCAGAGTTGACAAGCTCTAAGTTTCTCACCAGTTCTTCATTTTGAACAACATCATTGTTATGAGCCCGATCATCATCAATTAAACTATGCCTCTCCTTTAGTTCAGCAATTTCGCAAACAAGCTCTTGATTCTCCTTTTTGTGTGAATCAA
This sequence comes from Amorphophallus konjac, assembly GCA_022559845.1. Classification (NCBI taxonomy): domain Eukaryota; kingdom Viridiplantae; phylum Streptophyta; class Magnoliopsida; order Alismatales; family Araceae; genus Amorphophallus; species Amorphophallus konjac. The sequence continues at coordinate 106,120,090 of CM040117.1, forward strand.
TTTGTTTCATAAGAGTTTGTTTTTCGGATTTCAAATGATCTAAATCTGAACTAATATAATCAAAATCTGTTAGCTGTCTTCTAAATATATCATTTTCAATTTTCAGAATTTCAGGGCTTTCACCTCGAGATTTTGCATCCTCATGTTTCTTTAGCTTCTTTATCAATTTTTTATTCTTCTTCTTTAGTCTTTCATAGGATTCTAACAGATTGGCATAGGCATCTTCCCAGTCGTCTAAAGTGTAACTAGAGAAAGGATTGGTTACCTCTTCAGCATCTTCGGATTCATCTTGATCACTGCCATGGTCGCTCTTGTCAGCCATCAGGCAGCTGTCCTCATCTCTCCTCTGAGTTAGCTTCAGCTTTTCCAGAATGTCCTTAGCGGACCTGCAGTCATAAAAACAAGAATGTAGAGCCTTGTTAGTAGCTTCTTTCATTAGATTCAAAACTTTCTGATTCTCTCCATTTCTTGATCTGTGACAGTTAGTCCATTTGGACTCTTTCTTTGGCAGCCTGTGAGGACCATGTGAGATTAACTTCCACAGATCCGGATCCATCAAATTCACATAGTTATGTAGACTGCTAACCCAAGAGTTAAAATTAGAGCTATTGAAAACTGGTGGAGAACCCATTGATTAAATCGGCAAGTAGTTTAATGCAGCAGAGAGTAAATTCAGAAATGCACCAAAGACAATAGGATCCTCTGCAAATCGTTGGATCTGAACAGTCAGAGAACCTGCTCTAATACCAATTGTTGAGTCAGGTGCGATAGATTCAGAGGGGGGGTGAATGAATCTCCCCTTTAAAAATATAGCCTAATTAAAAACTTAAAGCTCAGTTATGCGGAATTAAAAACAGTTGCAGCTATATTTTGAGAATACTTAGGATCATCTCGGCAAGACAACTCAATAGAATTAGACCTCACTCGATCCTATGAAAATATCTAGTACGCAGTAATTAAATGAATATATAAGAAAATCAAACCACAAGGGACACCAGGATTTTTAGGTGGTTCGGTCCACAGACCTACGTCCACCCCTCACTCCAAACCGGAGTGAGGCTTCAACTAGCAACGCTAGACAAGCAGACTCAGTCTGCAACAGATGCTGCCACATAGCTTGACCAGGGGAACAACCTCCCCTCTTCCTCCCAACCGGAGGGAACCACTAGTGACACCAGTCACTAGCAAACCAGAGACGCAAGTCTCTCTTCCTCCAGACCAGGAGGGGACCTACAAGTAGCAACTACTACCTGCAGCCGGAGACCCAAGTCTCCCTTCCTCTGAAGCCCAGAGGGAAGCGCAAGTGACACTAAGTCACCTGCAAACCAGAGGTCTCGGACCTCTCTTCCTCCACCAAGGAGGGAACCACTGATGACCCAAGGTCACCAGCAAACCGGAGAAACAAATCTCCCTTCTCCTGAAACCACAGGAGGAACCCGATCCCCAACAAGGCAATCGGAAGAACAATGTAAAAGGAAAACAATAAAAGATAAAAATCACAGCGACATAAAGCTGGAGAAATGAAAAGCACAAAGACAAACTGGGTTGGATCTGATCCAAGGTCCAGTGAACAATGAAGCTCTCTTCTTCTTCACAACCTCTCTATCTCACTGTCTCTCCTCTTTCTCTGCTCGAGCTCTCTAGCTTTCTCTTTCTCTTCTTTCTCTTCTGTTCTTCTCTCTTTTTCTTCTCTTAGTGGATCGTGGCTCTCTGCTGCTTCTCCTTCTGTCTCTCTGTACAGACTTCACCTCTTGTTCGAGCTGCCTCCTTCTGCTCACCATACTTCTTCTTCTGAGGAAGAAGATATATATATATAGCAGCAGTAGATTAGGGCGGCGTGTGCTCTCCATGATTCCTGCCCAAATGTTTCAGTCCACGTGGCGGCTTCTCAGCATCTCGGATCACGTGCCAGATGCCAACCTCGTATCACGTGCCCAGACTCTGTAGGTTTAATGAAGAGTTCAGTCGATCAGCAGAAACAGCACAGGCTGTACATAGTTCAATTAAGCAGCAATGTATATACTTAGCAATGCAGTGTGTGGACTTGGACAGCTAGCCACGAGTGTATAGACTTTGCCTAAGTGTTTATCCATGAATGAGATGGCGATGTATAGACATGAACTAATGCAAGCAGTGTATAGACTTTGTGCCCCAAAGGCAATGTATAGACTTAGTGCTCTACATGCTACAGTGCTAATGTGTAGACTTGATCAATGCATCTTGAATGTTTAGACTTGAAGAGCTAGCCAACGAGTGTATAGACTTGAGGGGTGACAACGAGTGTATAGACTTGAAGACTTAATAGCGAGTGTATAGACTTGAAGGGTGACAACGAGTGTATAGACTTGCTGAACAGCAGCAGAATGTATAGACTTGGTTGTGTGAGCATGCAGTGTATAGACTTTGTGAGACACAAAGACTGTACAGACTTGACGAAATGCATGTGCTAGACAGTGTATAGACTAGACAATGCAAACGAGATGTTCAGACTTGCTATGAAGCAACCACAATGTACATACTTATGTTGAAGCAACCAGAATGTACAGACTTAGAGTGAAGACAATGCAATGTATAGACTTTGATGAACATATGCAATGTATGAACTTAATGACGCAAGCGATGTATAGACTTTGGAACGCTTGAAGCACAGACACGCTGCCAATGTATAGACTTGGATGAGACATTGCATGAGACGGTGGATGTACAGACTTGGGCTAGGCAAGCTACAGTGCCGATGTATAGACTTTGGCTAGACAGTGTATGGACTTGATGAGCATTCAGCAATGTGCAGACTTCGACAAAACACAACGTGCAGCAGTGTATAGACTTGAAGCACTAGATGCACGATGTACAGACTTCATTCATGCAAGGCTATACATTGTATAGACTATGTGAATGCAGTGCAATGGCCTGTACAGACATCATAGTATGCACAATGCAGTGTATAGACTTTCCAATGTCTAGACTTGCATATGTGAACGACACAATGTATAGACTTGGCCCCTTGAAGGATGTACAGACTTTACGAAGCACAGTCCAATGTATAGACATTGCGAAGCACAGTCCAATGTATAGACTTGTAAGTTGAACTGCATTGTATAGACTTCAGACTGTATGGACTTGTGAACTCGAATGCAATGTACAGACTTCATACAAGAAGGCAACCGCTGTACATACTTAGGAAATGTAAAGACTTGACAAGCTTGAACACAGCGATGTGCAGACTTTGTGATGTATAAACTTATGAATGCAATCGTAGGTAAAGGTCCCAATGTATGGACTTCACCTGAAACAGTCCGATGTACAGACTTTGTCTGAAACAGTCGGATGTACAGACTTGGAAGATGTGAGCGAGACAATGTATGGACCTGGCCCTTGAAGGATGTACAGACATTGAAGACTCGAAGCCCCACGATGTATAGACTTTGAAGCATGTGAACATGGGGACAATGTACAGAGTTGGCTTCGTACTTGCTACAGTACACTGTCTAGACTTGGACAGCTTCAAGGCACAATGTGCAGACTTGAATGTTCGACCAGTGTACAGACTTTGATGAACATGCAAGTGAATGTATAGACTTTACCTTATGCACATGTGACGATGGACAGACGATGTATAGACTTCAATGATCCATGCACAAGACGCAACAAGAGACGCTCAGAATGATTGCCCACTGTATAGACATTGCCTTAGACATGCAGACACTGTTAATGTATAGACTTTGATCTTGTGCATGCAATGTATAAACTTGCTAAATGTATGGACTTAGCAGAACAAACGTTGCACAAACAATGTATGGACTTATGAGTGCAGCACAGACAGATGCAATGTACAGACTTACGAATCTGGGGGGTCGACCCATCTGGAAAGGGGGTCAACCCACTTCTGTCCAGACTATGCTGAAAGGTTATAGCAGCATCACCCATTGTACAGACTAGCATCAAGCAATCCAGATAAAATGTAATTATGAAATGCATCAACAATTATGAAATGCACCAATGCACACACCACACAGCCTCAGCCTGTTCGTTGGTTATGTAATTCAGATAAGATGTTCAATGAAACAAACATATGCAATGAAAACAGATTTATATGCAGACTCAAACAGATGATGACTTATAGTGTTTGCTATCATCAAAATCACAGGGACACAACACCCCCGGTACCTGACTGCAGGCTATTCCAGTCACATCAGGGCCCGCGACACCCAACCACTCAAATTCCCCAGCACAATGGTGCCTACGGCACCCCTACTGCCCCGACCTCGATATTGTGCCATGTCGGGAATACATTGTCACGCCCCTCGGGCACCATCCTACTGAGTCGCAGGTACTTTGACGGATGCCACGTACAAATGCGGAAATACCTGCACAATAACGCAATGACCCGGGGACCGTCATAAATGACGGAATTGTCCCGTGTCTTGCAAGCAATTGTAATCGGGCTCTCATGCCCCCATATAAATGCCTTTCATGGCATATAAGTCATGTAATCAAGTCAGGGAGTGGATCCCCCTCCTCACCAGAACCAGTCTCTCTGCCCCTAGTTATCCCTATTGTGTTGTTATTGCCCTGTCGCTGTTGCACGGACTAAGCCCTCCCGACGTCGCGGCTCCTAGGATCCCAGACTCTCCCTTCGGTAGTAGAAATAAAGGTATTTGGATTCAATCCGATGTAAAATAAACACCGGTTGCGTGCGACCGGTGGGGAAAGACGTCCAGTACACGAATCCGCATAATCGCCTGCGCACTCGCACCCGTTGAACCCCTTCTATCCATGTGTCGCCCAATCTCTCGACCCCGTGCCGCGTCCTGGCGATGCTTCCCCGGTCAATCCTTGGTTCCATAGGTGATTATCGATAAATCAATTGGCACGCCCGCATTGCACCCAGCCATCCCTATCCCAGTCTCCAAGAATGATGAAACATACGCCATCCCTTCTAGCGCGTTCATATCGTTCTCTCTGCCTTCTTCTCAATACCCCCGGAATCCTTGCGTGCCCAGTCAACCTATCTCGGCATTCCGTAAAAGGTGAGTGTGCGCCCCCCGCCGTGAGGACAAAACACAAGTGACTCCACGTGCGCGTATAATAGCGGTAAATCATACGGCATAAACCAAAACATTCAAGAATATATAATCATGATATATCTGAGCAAGTATACATGATCGAGTATATGAACAAGTAAGATAGACGTAAGTTGGCCTTTCCTGAACAAGAATGCACGAGCATGTAACTAGAAAGTATTTACACAACCTTGCAAAGGCTATGTCATTAATAAGCATGTAATTTCCATAACGAGCCTCGTGGTGTTTCACTCATTCATAAGAGAAAGTACTCCCAGCGCAATGCAACGCCAGTATCATCGTACCCCATGGTTTATAGCACGTTTCCGACCATCGGCCGTGGGGGCTAACATGGAGCCCTTGGACACAATCCATGCCCGGTCTTGCATCTTTAAGTTATAAATCCAGCTACTTCCATGAGATAATAATAATTTCGGCCAATTATTTCAATTCTAAATAATAAGTTTCATGACAAAGTAACCAAGGTATAGAACGTACCAACACATGGATAAGATTCCAAAGAAGAATTAAAGGAACATTATGCTACGGTGGCATTTCGACAGCATAACGGTACATTAATTAAGTTCCATAACTTTTGTCACGTCCCGAGCCTTTATTTACAGCGGAAGACTAACTCGGGGAGCGCGAACAGCCGACATGGTAAGTCTCTTGTAAGCAAGAACGATCAGAGCGCAAGACAACCACACATAATAATAATGTAATTACATAATATTTACTCAAACTTCAACTTCCATTTCATTATCAATCAAATATTCAAATACAATCACTAATTCAACTTTCTTCATCATACTAGACTCAAGAAATAAGAAAATTACATAGACTCAATCTAAACAATGTAGACTTCCTAAGTCTTCACTCATTCTTCATTCACTCTTGGATCCGCTACTTAAATATTCTGAATCCGAACCTGACTCACTTCCATCTCCTGAAAAGATTGGAAATAGGTAATGAGCACACTTGCCCAGTAGGTATCTTCGCATCAACATGAAGGCACTATTAAAATAATTAACATTTTAGCTCTAGAGGAATAAGGTAAAATCATGCGAATGCAATGAATCACAAGTATAACCGAGCAACAAGACGATCATGTAAGATAGAATGAGCAAGTATGAACAAGAATGTAGCATGGCCTTTCATGAACAAGAATGTAACGAGAATGTACTAGCAATACCACGTAGTCATCATCCAAACATCTTTTGCTTATGAGCAAGTATTTGGTGAACTTCTGTGGAATATCATGTAACAAGCAAGAAAGTCATGTACGTGTATCGTGGATTTTCACTTATTTATAAAGAAAGTACTCCCAACGCAATGCGACGCCAGTAGTATCATACCCCATGGTTTACAGTATGTTTCCGATAATCAACCGAGGGACTAGCATAGAGCCCTTGAACAACAATCAGTGCTTGATCGCATCTTCAAGTATAAATCAAGTTATTTCCATGTTTCAATAAAATTTGGCCAAGAATGTAACAAGTTCAATAAGTTCATGATAACAATAATCAACAAATGAACGCTTCAACTTAGGACATGAGAGATCAAGAATGATTTAAGACAACGTCATGCTTATGGAAATAATTTGGCAGCATAACGGTACATTTATTACCATTCATAATTTAAGTTAAGTATCTTAGATAATATGACAAATCCTAGACCATCAATAATCCATCTAGGAACTTTAGAATATCAACCCTTGGGTCAAACCTCCGGTTAAAGAATTTAGAACTGTGATGGTCTAATACTGGGCCGTTACATGAACGTAACGGTCGAGAACTAGACCGTTTATACATGCTGAATCTAGAAACAAAGAAATTGGACTTAGTACACTGTGACGGTCGTACACCGGTCCGTTAGGTAAGCCTGACGGGCTAGTGCAAGTCCGTTACAAGACTTAAAACTTCGACTTGTGCTTTTCTAGACAAATGGGCTTTAATGGTACAACCAACTCGGCGTCTTAGTGGGAATCCCAGGCTCGCAGAGAATTACGGAGGCCGTGAAATAAGATTTCTTAGTCCATTGGAAGGAATATCCAATAGAGAGGTTCTCAAGTTCAAGAATGTGTTCCTATAGTTCAAAGTGTGAACTAATGGACAACATATCGGAATATGTGCCACGTACTTAAAGAATTGACTCTATAGATAGGAGAGAATGTGTAACGGTATAAAATCATGATAAAAACTCATCAATATCTTCTTTCTAAATCAAGGTTTTAATACAAAACTATAGTGCTTTGGCCTGAAGTTAGCATATGCTTTAACAATAACTCTAAGGTACCATAAATCATGCAATTTCTAACATGAATCAATACTTGAATTTAAAATCATGAAAACAGGTTAAGATCTAATTAACTAGGCTTATCTATAAGTAATTTTGACTATTCTCCATTCTGTCTCGGGTTGACAGAACACACTACTCTCACGGTCTAAGAGAGATGTGTTATACTTCTATGATGGTCTATCGTGGAATCGTTACAGTGTTGTAATGCCCCGGTTATGGTCCGTCAGAGATAATAGAGAAATTAAAATACAACAGGCGGTGTGACGGCTTATCGTAAGGCCGTTACAATCATGTGACGGTCTAACTATGATCCGTCAGAGCACTGCTGACAGTAAAAAAAAGCTATGGTTCAAAAACCTTTCATGCAAGAAAAAATAAAAATAAACAGCTACTCTAGTCATGACAGAACGAAGAATAGGCCATCTAGATGCATAGGTTCTAATGGATTAACAAGAGAATATCTCTTTATCTTCAATTAGGGCTAAGGATATGCATGTATGCACAACCCTACAATAGTGCATAAAACCCAAATAAACTAGAGGGCTTTTATCCCTAACAATGTGTTTTTGTCGTTCATGAGATAACCTACCTTCTTAACTGGGCTTTAAACTTCTAATTTGAGTCTTCAAGGGTCGCCCTAGTTCTTCTCTTCCTGTGATTTTTTAGCAACTTCACGTTGCCCTATCTCTCCAATCTCTTGACCTAAAGATGTAAAATTTGAAGGGTAAGAAGATGAAACTAAGAGGAACAAAAAGTTCTAAAGAACCCTTCCCTAATTACCTCGGTTGGGCATCCTAATTCCTTGATCTTCAGTGGTCCTTTGCTCTGAATCCTGGGCTGCTATGACAGAATCAGCGACTTTAGAAGCCTTTATCTCCTTGGTTACTTGATCCCCTAACATAAAATTTTGAGGTTAGTTAGTCTAAAGTATTAGGAATGAAATACTCTAAAGAACTTACCTGAGATTCTATCTCCTTACCTTGATTCTTCACGAGTAAAAAGTAAGGGTCGCTCAGTTCAGAACTGAGTTCTATTTATAGAGTTTTGGCTAGAGTTCAAGGATTTGAACGATTTTAGAGTCCTTAATTGGCAAAAAACCTAATCTCTAAGAGTCCTTAGCAATGTTATAAGTTCTCCCAAGTTGGTCTCTAGCCAAGAGAATCCCAAAGTTCCAATCTTTTGCAACTTCTTCTTCTCACGGAATTAGCAGGTTGTAACGGACTAGGTTTGGTCCGTTACATGGCTGTGACGGTCGCTCGATAGACCGTTACATCAACTGGGCATGGATATTCATCTTAATTCAAACTCTTTGGTTAATTATCCACTAAATTATCCCTCTTAAAGTGTATTTATCCCTATATTTCACAGATAACTTAAATAACCTTCTAGAATATGGGCCAAACTTATTGGGCTTGGTCCTTAAACCTATTTGGCTATAGCTACTAAAGCTAGGTTAATTATTTAGCCTAGTTGGGCCTTATAATCCCATTATCTATTTACTAAGCTTTATAAATGCCTAATTCAATCTAGAAATTATTTATATAAATTTGGGTCACTTCAACTTTAACATCAACTTATTGAACATAGGTTGGAACTCCAGATAATCCTAAGATCATCTAGGAACTCAAGAAAACCAACCCCAAGGGTCAAACCTCGGGTTAGACAAATTCAGGAACTAAGCGGTCATTTCTTGGACCGTTTCATGGATCAAGCGGTCAAGTCTAGACCGTTTAGTAGAGCTATGCGGTCAGGTCAGGACCGTTTGTAGCGAGTCTAAGCTAGAACAAAGAAAGCTTGACTCAGAGAGACATGCGGTCATGGGATGACCGTTTGTGAAAGGAAGCGGTCATTTGCCGACCGTTAGGTAACCCTTAACGGTCGCCATGAAGATCGTTTGGAATCCAGAATTCAGAAAACATCGATAGTGTAAGTGCTTTCTAGACAATTTGGGCTTTAAGGGTACAACCAGCTCGGCATCCTAGTGGGAATCCCAGGCTCGCGGAGTCTTACGGAGGCCTTGAAACATAATTCCCTAGTCCGACAGAAGGAATATCTGACGGAGAGGTTCATAAGTCCAAGATTGTGTGCTTATAGTGCAAAGTGTATCTAATGGTCACATACCAGAGTACATGCCATGTACTTATGAAAATGACTCATAGATAAGAAGAGACCGTGGTAAACAGCGATCAAAACTAGACAAGTCCATGAAAATCATATTCATTAATACAAGAGTATAAGTTTTGGTATAAAATTAGCTTAACTTAAAATAATTCCATGCGTATGTGAAACCTATAATCTACTAGAATCAACCACCCATATAGCCAAATTCACAGATGTAGCACTTAAAACAGAATAAAACTTAATTATCTAGGCTTATCTTAAGATAAATAAGGCTCCTCTGCATTATGCTTCGGGTTAACATAATTATAGAACTCAAAAAAGAAAAGCGGTCTACTAAGGAACGTTTACGAGAGTCTAGCGGTCTATTGAGGGGCCGCTTAGCTATCTCTGGCGGTCACATATAGACCGTTTCTGTCTGTTTGACATAAAATCAAAAAATAGTAAAATAAACACTAATCTAGGGCATGTTATGCATGGAAATCAACGAGAACCTACATGATAGAACAAGAATAGGTCAAAAATATGTGTGGGTTTGTGTATAATGAACAAGAGATTTTTCCTTTTAACTTAATTAGGGCTAAGATTCATGCATGGAGATTACACTAGATGCACAGTCCCAATAAAACATAAAATTCTCTATGTACAAAACATAAAAATGACTGAAATCAGAGGGCTTTTATTCCTGACGTCATGTTTAAGCCAATCAAGAGATAACCTTCCTCTAGTCAGAGCTTTAAGCTTCGAATTGAGGCCTGGAACTTGACCCTAGTTCTGCTCATCCTGAACCGAACCAGCAACTTCCCTCCCCTCTATCTCCTGATTCTCTTGACCTAAAGACGTGAAAATTGGAGGGTAGATAGAAGACATAAAGGGTAACAAAAAGTTCTAAAGACTCAACTGCTAAATACCTTGTTTAGGGTTTTTAATTTTCAGATCAATCTGGCCCGGTCGCACAAGTTCCTGGGTTTCTTATACTGAACCAGTGATTTTGGATGCCTCTATCTTCCTAATGGCTTGATCTCCTACGATGAAATTTTGAGGGAAGTTAGACCTTAGTATTATGAACAAAATATTCTAAATAACCTACCTCAAATAATACTTCCTTACCTTAGTTCCACACGAGCCAAAGTAAGGGTCGCGTAGGTTGAACTTAAGGTCTATTTATAAGGTTTAGCTAGAGTTTCATGGATTAGAACAACCCTAGAGTCCTAATTAGGTCTCCAATCGATCCTAATGCGTTCTAGAGTCTCCTAGACAATAAATAGCATCAATCCTAGAGGATTTGGCCTGATAAAAATGGAGTTTTTTTATGTGATCACAACTGCTCGCGATCGGACTCTTGAAAGCGGTCCAATGAAGACTGTTTCTTGTCCCTTGCGGTCTCGCGATAGACCGCTTTTGATCTTGGGTGCTGAATTTGAACTACTTCAAACTCCTTCCCCTATTATCCACTTATTTATCACATTTATCCACTTAATTCCATAAATACCTGAAATTAAGCTTCTAGAATATGGGCCAATTCTTTTGGGCTTGGGTTTAGGTCCTTTGGGCTTATTAAAAATGGGCCTACCCTATTCTTTAGTATAAGGCCTTTATAACGAGATTTAATTTTTACCCGTATTTCATTTAATAACCTATTTAAATGTTTTTAATATTTAAATCTAAAAACTTCCTAGAAAATTCTCGGGCGTTACACCCTCCCCCACTTAAAAGAATTTGGTCTCTAAATTTAATACATGGATTTATGGATAGTGTACTTACAGATGAGTAGGTCAGGAAATCTCGTGCGCATGGCTTCTTCCGTCTCCCATGTTGCTTCATGTGGACATAATTTGGTCCATTGGACTTTGACCATGGGAATGGTTTTATTCCGAAGTTGTCGTACTTCCCGTTCAACTATCCTGATTGGCTTTTGCTCATACGTCAAATCCTTTCGAATCTCCAGGTTGTCATACATTATGACATGAAAGGGATCGAAGATGTATTTTGAGCATTGACACGTGAAATACATCATGAACTCTAGCTAATTGAGGGGGCAAAGCTATTCGATATGCTACTTCACCAACCCTTTCGAGAATTTAAAGGGGCCAATGAATCTTGGAGTGAGTTTGCCTTTGATACCGAACCTTCGAATACCTCGACCTGGAGAAACCTTAAGGAATACATGGTCTCCTACTTGGAATTCCATGTCACACCTTCTGTTATCAGTATAGGATTTTTGCCTGTCTTGAGCCATCTAGACTCTCTCCCGAATCAGCTTTATCTTCTCGGTGGTATCCCTGATGATGTCAGGGCCGAGAAATTGCCTTTATCCTACTTCATTCCAACATATAAGTGAATGGCAACTTCTTCCATATAGTGCCTCGAATGGTGCCATTTGTATACTAGCTTGGTAGCTATTGTTGTATGCGAATTCCACTAGAGGCAAGTGATCGTGCCAACTCCCTCCAAAATCAATAGCACATGCCCTGAGCATATCTTCCACTACCTGATTTGTCCTTTCAGTTTGCCCATCAATTTGTGGATGGAATGCAGTGCTAAAGTTGAGTCTGGTCCCTAATGAATGTTGTAGACCCTTCCAAAACTGTGATGTGAACCGAGGGTCTCGGTCCGATATAATGGTGACGGGGACACCATGTAGCTTGACAATTTCCCTCATGTACAATGCTACTAATACATCTATAGACCATCAACTTTTGATTGGTAGGAAATGTGCAGATTTAATCAATCGATCTATAATCACCCATATACCATCATGTCCACCTCTTGTCTTAGGTAATCTCATGATGAAATACATCCCTATACTTTCCCATTTCCACGCGAAAATATCCAAGGGATGTAGTTTACCGGTGGGCTTTAAATGTTCTACTTTTACTTGCTGACAAGTGAGACAGTGAGATATATAGTCCGCTACTTCTCTTTTCATGTTGGGCCACCAGAAGTTTCTTTTTAAGTCTTGGTACATCTTGGTAGCTCCAGGGTGAATAGCATACCTTGATTTGTGAGCTTCCTCCATGATCAACTTCTTAGTATCAACATGATTCGGCACACAAATTTCATCCTTAAACAATAGTCTTCCATCATTTGAATTCCGACCTTTGATCAATATTAGCCTTGATCTCCATCAATGTGGGGTCATTTTCTTGTAATTTGACTAGATCTTCAATCACTGTAGGTTGTGACCTTATATTAGCAAGTATACATCCTTCCTCTTCCTTATCAACATCCAGATTCAAACGAGCAAAATCCTCGATAAGACATGTCGTACCTTTCCTGAGGCTGGCCAGAGTTGCCATAGGTCTTCTGCTAAGAGCGTCAGCTACAGCATTTACTTTGCCTAGATGATATTGGATAGTAAAGTCGAAGTCTTTGAGATACTCCAACCATCTACGTTGTCTCATGTTTAATTCTCTTTGGGTGAAGAGGTATTTCAGACTTTTATGATCTAAAAATATAGTGAATTTCTCCCCATAAAGGTAGTGTCGCCAAATTTTCAAGGCGAATATAACCGCAGCTAGCTCCAGATCATGCACATGGTAGTTTTCTTCATGACGTTTCAACTTCCTTGATGAATAGCAAATCACCTTTTTATTCTGCATAAGAATGCATCCCAGGCCAATGCCAGACGCATCGGTATAGACTTCAAAACCACCGCCTTCTATAGGCAGTGCTAATATAGGGGCTGAAGTAAGATGATCTTTAATAGTTAGCAAACTTTCTTCGCAATCCTTTGACCATATAAAAGGGTTCTCCTTTCTTGTAAGTCTAGTCAAAGGGACGGCGATTTTAAAAAAATCTTTAATGAATCGCCTATAATAACTAGCCAGACCCATAAAACTTCTAACTTCGGACACGGTTGTCACCCGGCTCTAGTTCTTAACAGCTTCTACCTTAGAAGGATCAACAACGATACCTTCCTTTGAAATGATATGGCCAAGGAAAGAAACTTCCTTTAGCCAGAACTCGCACTTGCTAAGCTTTGCGAAGAGTTGATGCTCTCTTAATGTTTGCAAGCCTATTCTTAAGTGCCCTTCATGTTCCTCTTTAGTCTTGGAGTATATCAGAATATCATCAATAAAGACGACCACAAATTGGTCGAGATAAGGCCTGAAGACATTATTCATTAGTTGCATAAATGATGCCGGGGCATTGGTTAATCCGAACGGCATTACCACGAATTCACAGTATCCATATCTGCTCCGAAAAGTAGTCTTGTATATGTCTTCGTCTTTGATCCTGAGCTGATGATAGCCCAACATGATGTCTATCTTGGAGAAATATTCTGCTCCCAAAATTTGATCAAAGAGCTCGTCGATACGCGGCAACGGATATTTATTCTTGATGGTGAGTTGATTTAGTCACCGATAATCGATGCATAGCCTAAGAGATCCATCCTTCTTCTTGACAAATAAAACTGGTGCACCCTAAGGGGATGTGCTAGGTCGAATGAAGCCCTTATCTAACAACTCCTGAAGTTGTTTCTTCAATTCTTTGAGTTCTGTAGGAGACATCATGTAGGGAGCTATTGAAATAGGTGCTGCTCCAAGAACGAGTTCAATGGAGAAGTTTACTTCCCGTTCGGGTGGTAGACCGGGTAAATCTGATGGGAACACATCGGGAAACTCATTCACAATGCGAATATCCTTTATGATGATTTTCTTGGACTCGGTGATGATTACGGAGGTAAGAAAAGCTTCACATCCTTGCGAAATGAGTTTGCAAGAATGAAGAGATGATATGATGATAGGCTGCTTCCTATATTTGATACCAATGAAGGAAAATCTTAGAAGACCTGATTTCCAAAAAGAGATTATCCTATTGCGGTAATTTATATAGGCGTCATGGTCTACAAGCCAATCTACACCTAAGATAGCATCGTAGCCCTCCATGTCAAGGCATACGAGATTTGCGAGAAGATTATGACCTTCTACAACTACCTCACTATCGGGGTAGTAAGTTGTAAGTTTAGTTCCAAGTCCTAAGGGTGCAGTGATAGCTAGATCCGAAGGTAAAGAAACTGATGAAACTGGCAAGATTTTTGCAAAAGTAGTTAATATAAAGAATGAGAAGCACCAGTGTCAAATAACATGAATACGGGATGTGAATAAATTTGAATGGTACATTCCATCAACCCATCATCCTTGGGTGCTTCATCATCGTCTAGAACAGCGTTAAGACGAGCATGTCGCTTACGTCCACCGCTAGAAGACTGATCCTTCATAAGGGGGCAATCCGACATGCGGTGCTCCCGGCTGCCACATCGCAAACACGCCCCTAGGCGTTTCCAGCATTCCTCGGCCGCATGGCCGAATTTCTCACAGAATGTGCAAGCCGCCATGACTTGCTTGTCTTCCTCTTTCACTTTTTTATTCTTGTGGTAGCCACTATCACTCCCGTTCTGGGATCTCTTCTTGTTGTCCCGAGAGTTATAAGTGATGCTAATTTTTCTTCTCTTCTTCCTCACCGATCTGACTTTCGGCTCGGCTCCTCCCCCTTGCCTTTGAGTTTCTCAACCTTATCCAAGGTCCTTTCATATAGATGGGCTCGTTGGACCATCTCCGCATAGGTCTGAATATTTTGCAAGCCAAGTTGTTGAATGAAGACGGGCCTTAACCCATCCATGAAACGATTTGCTTTTAGAAGATCCGTGCTCACTAAATGCTGAGCATAAGGTGCTAGGTGAGAAAATTGGAGCTCATACTCCGCTACGGACATCATTCTTGCCTTAAGGAGGCAAATTCTGCCGCCTTCCTTTCTCTAGCATGCTCCGAGAACTATTTAGCTCGGAATAGTGTGAGAAATCATTCCCAAGTGTGTGGTGCATCTTGAGGCGGTGCAGGAATAGACTTCCACCATGTGCGCGCGTCTTTGTTAAGTTGAAATGTGGCAAGACGAACCTTTTCTTGGTCGGCACATTGCATGACCTCGAATATACAGTTCATTTCATCGATACAGTTCTCAACTTCATCTGGATTGGAGGAACCATAAAATCGCGGAGGGTTTAGACTCTGAAAGTTGCGGTGCAGATCACAGCCCCTGCCCTTGCGCCTGCTTAGGCCATAGTTTGCAAAGCCTAGGTGAGACCTGCAACGGTTTGTTGCATTCCATTCCAATCAACACGGTGAGCCATTGTAAGAAGAGGAAATAAATTTGTCAAGTCCTATGGAATCAGTAGGGTTAATTCTAGAGATAATTTCTAATTACTATCTCATCCCAGATTCTACCCAATTTCCCTCATAGGTTGGGTATTTCTTTCCTTGTTTCATAGGTATGGATCCTAATGCCTTAGACTTAACCTATGACATGACATCCTTCCTAGGAATAAGTGAGTCCTTAGACCTAGGCTCTGATACCACTTTAACTGTCACGCCCCAAGCTTTTAATACAGCGAAAGGAATCTCGGGAACGTGGATAGTCGGCTAGTACGCCTCAAGTGAGCAATATAATCATCAGAGCGCAAGACAATCACATAAGAGTAATTGCACAAGTATTTCCTCAAACTTCAACTTTATTTCATAAGAAGAATAATCACAAGTACATAAGACCGTTTCTTTTGACATCTGACATCATATGACTCAAAGAAAATAGAAAATTACAACTTGACTTGACTAGACACAAAATGACTAAGGCTTCTCTCAATTCATTAACCTTCAATCGCTTTCGGATCCATCACTTGAGTAGTCTGAATTTGACCCGCTAGAATTTTCTGAAAAAGATTAGAAAAGTAGAGAATGAGCACACATGCCCAGTAGGTATCTTCGTATCAACATGAAGGCGATATTTAAGTGATTAATATTTTAGCTCTAGAATTATGATAAGAATGAGAATGCGGTAAATCATACGTCATAAACCAAAACATTCAAGAATATAGAATCACGATATATCTGAGCAAGTAGACATGATCGAGTATATGAACAAGTAAGATAGACGTAAGTTGGCCTTTCATGAACAAGAATGCACGAGCATGTAACTAGAAAGTTATTACACAACCTTGTAAAGGCTATGTCATTAATAAGCATGTAATTTTCACAACGAGCCTCGTGGTGTTTTACTCATTTATAAGAGAAAGTACTCCCAGCGCAATGCGACGCCAGTATCATCGTACCCCATGATTTATAGCACGTTTCCGACCATCGGCCGTGGGGGTTAGCATGGAGCCCTTGGACACAATCCGTGTCCGGTCTTACATCTTCAAGTTATAAATCCAGCTACTTCCACGAGATAACAATAATTTCAGCCAATGATTTCAATTCCAAATAATAAGTTTCATGACAAAGTAACCAAGGTATAGAACGTACCAAAATAGGGATAAGATTCCAAAGAAGAATTAAAGGAACATTATGCTACGACGTCATTTCGGCAGCATAACGGTACATTAATTAAGTTCCATAACTTTAACATCAACTTATTTAACATAGGTTGGAACTCCAGATAATCCCAAGATCATCTAGGAACTTAAGAAAACCAACCCCAAGGGTCAAACCTCGGGTTAGACAAATTCAGGAACTAAGCGGTCATTTCCTAGACCGTTTCATGGATCAGGCGGTCAAGTCTGGACTGTTTAGCAGAGCTACGCGGTCGGGTCAGGACCGTTTGTAGCGAGTCTAAGCCAGAATAAAGAAAGCTTGACTCAGAGAGACATGCGGTCATGGGATGACCATTTGCGAAAGGAAGCGGTCACTTGCCGACCGTTAGGTAACCCTTAGCGGTCGCCATGAAGACCGTTTGGAATCCAGAATTCAAAAAACATCGATAGTGTATGTGCTTTCTAGATAATTTGGGCTTTAAGGGTACAACCAACTCGAGGTCCTAGTGGGAATCTCAGGCTCGCGAAGTCTTACGGAGGCCTTGAAACATAATCCCCTAGTCCGATAGAAGGAATATTCGTCAGAGAGGTTCATAAGTCCAAGATTGTGTGTTTATAGTGCAAAGTGTATCTAATGGTCACATACCGGAGTACATGCCATGTACTTATGAAAATGACTCATAGATAAGAAGAGACAGTGGTAAACAGCGATGAAAACTAGACAAGTCCATGAAAATTATATTCATTAATACAAGAGTATAAGTTTTGGTATGAAATTAGCTTAACTTAAAATAATTTCCATGCGTATGTGAAACCTGAAATCTACTAGAATCAACCACCCATATAGCCAAATTCACAGATGTAGCACTTAAAACAGGAATAAAACTTAATTATCTAGGCTTATCTTAAGATAAATAAAGCTCCTCTGCATTATGCTTCTTGTTAACATAATTATAGAACACAGAAAACAAAAGCGGTCTACTAAGGACCGTTTACAGGAGTCTAGCGGTCTATCGAGGGGCCACTTAGCTATCTCTGGTGGTCACATATAGACCGTTTCTATCTGTTTGACAGAAAACTGAAAAATAGTAAAATAAACACTAATCTAGGGCATGTTATGCATGGAAATCTACGAGAACCTACATGATTGAACAAGAATAGGTCAAAAATATGTGTGGGTTTGTGTATAATGAATAAGAGATTTTTCCTTTTAACTTAATTAGTGCTAAGATTCATGCATGGAGATTACACTAGATGCACAGTCCCAATAAAACATAAAATTCTCTATGTACAGAACATAAAAACGACTGAAATCAGAGGGCTTTTATTTCTGACATCATGTTTAAGCCAATCATGAGATAACCTACCTCTAGTCAGAGCTTTAAGCTTCGAATTGAGGGCTGGAACTTGACCCTAGTTCTGCTCGTCCTGAACCGAACCAGCAACTTCCCTCCCCTCTATCTCCTGATTCTCTTGACCTAAAGACGTGAAAATTGGAGGGTAGATAGAAGACATAAAGGGTAACAAAAAGTTCTAAAGACTCAACTGCTAAATACCTCGTTTAGGATTTTTAATTTGCAGATCAATCTGGCCCGGTCGTACAAGTTCCTGGGTTTCTTGTACTGAACCAGCGATTTTGGATGCCTATATCTTCCTGATGGCTTGATCTCCTACGATGAAATTTTGAGGGAACTCAGACCTTAGTATTATGAACAAAATATTCTAAAGAACCTATCTCAAATAATGATTCCTTACCTTAGTTCCATGCGAGCCAAAGTAAGGGTCGTGTAGGTTGAACTTAAGGTCTATTTATAGGGTTTAGCTAGGGTTTCAAGGATTAGAACAACCCTAGAGTCCTAATTAGGTCTCCAATCGATCCTAATGCGTTCTAGAGTCTCCTAGCCAACAAATAGCATCAATCCTAGAGGATTTGGCCTGATAAAAATGGAGTTTTTTTATGTGATCACAATTGTTCCCGATCGGACTCTTGAAAGCGGTCCAATGAAGACCGTTTCTTGTCCCTTGCAGTCTCGCAATAGACCGCTTTTGGTCTTGGGTGCTGAATTTAAACTACTTCAAACTCCTTCCCCTATTGTCCACTTATTTATCCCATTTATCCACTTAATTTCGTAAATACCTAAAATTAAGCTTCTAGAATATGGGCCAATTCTTTTGGGCTTGGATTTAGGTCTTTTGGGCTTATTAAAATGGGCCTACCCTATTCTTTAGTATAAGGCCTTTATAACAAGATTTAATTTTTACCCATATTTCATTTAATAACCTATTTAAATGTTTTTAATATTTAAATCTAGAAACTTCCTAGAAAATTCTTGAGCGTTATAGATGTTGTCAAAGGGGGAGAATATGTGAGTCATTAGTAATTATGTGGCTATGTTGCATGCTCTTCTATGAGGAGAATATGTGAGTCATTAGTAATTCAGTCAGATGCTGTGTTGCATGATCATTACATTTTTAATTCTGACAGAGGCTGTGTTGCATGCTCTTCTATGTTGCATGCTCTTGCATATTTCATACTGGTTTTCACTTTAAACTCATGATCACTTTATTCTATCAAAAGTTGTGCTGCATGACTGACACTTTGATCATCATGATGAAGTTATTACAATGACTCATAATATTGCCATCATTAAAAAGGGAGAGATCGTTGTGTCCTTGTGATTTTAATGATGTCAACTAGTATGTGTCATTATATATATAACCTTGATGATTTAACCTTGATGCATTTATTAATGATCTCATCAAGACAAAAAGGTCTGAGCATCCAAGTGACAAGTCGAAGCATCAAACCATTGTCTCTATGCACCGGCAGAAATAGGTCAATGCACATGTTGTTATCAAATCAAAGGTCGGTGCAACTATTCCAAATCTGCTAGTAAGGTCGGTGCAGCTATTTCAAAACTGCTGGTAAGGTCGATGCACTTTTCAGTCTTATGCATATCAAGGTCGACGCATATTCCGACCATTGCATATAAAGGTCGATGCATGTTTGTGCTTGCACCTTTGATAGGTCGATGCACACATTTGCATTGACAGTATCAGGTCTGTGCACTTGTTAACTCTGAGCCTAGAAACTCAGTGCATATGCATAAGTGTTCGGTTATAAGGTCGATGCATCCTCCACTTCAGTGAGCTACTAGATCGATGCATATATGGCATTGGGTCTAGAAGGTCAATGCATGTATGGGTTACAGACCAAGAAGGTCGATGCACATATATCGTTGAGTCTAGAAGGTCGTTGCACATAGGCTTTTTCGTTTAGAAGGTCGATGCACCTTATACACTGAAGTCACAATCAGGTCTATGCACATTGATCATAGTACACACCATTAGGTCGATGCATCTCATGCACCTTGTGCTATAAGGTCGGTGCACCTTGTACATAGGTTGACGTTCGCAACTTAGCGGTTGGAGAAAGGTCGATGCTAGTCTGTTAGCCTCTACAGCATTAAGTCAGTGCATTAGAAGTCATCACTATCAAGGTGGATGCACTTTGTGCATTCACTCTATCAGGCCATTACTCATGTAAACATTATGTCTGAGCACATGAAGGGTCTGTGCACATGTAGAGTTCAAAGTCAGTGCACATATAGATTCCAGGTCATCAGGTCTGTGCACATGTAGAGTCCAAAGGTCAGTGCACATATAGGATCCAGGTCTTCAGGTCTGTGCACTGAACTTATACATCATGGCATTTGCATCATTATACATTATCTTAATCTGAGCATCTGATTTTTCTTAAATTGACTAAGTATGTATTCTCCTGATCAATTATGATAAAAAAGGTGTTTGATGAAATGTTTATATCTTATTGATAGGAATTCATTCAAACACTTAAAGGGAGTGAGCAGCAAGGAATTGAATGATCACATGATCCCAGAATTGAATTAAATTGACACGTGATCCAAGGCAAGAAGTTGTTCCAAAGGATCTGCCACGTGGAAAGCTTCTCACCTCTACCTGACACGTGGAATCTCGGATCAAAGCATGTTCTAGAAATTCCTTTGGCGGGAACGTGTTCTCCACACGCCCAAATCAAGAGCTTGTGGGACCACAGGACTTGTGTTCTATAAAAGGCGATCGAGCGCTCAAATTCAGGGATATCATCAGAGAAAGAAAGTGAGAATAGTGCAGAAGAAGAGTACGAAAAGTAGACATCAGATCTGAGAAGAAAGGGAAGATCAGAAAAAGAGGAAAGAAGAGCAGAAGAGTTCGAGAGCCAGAGAGTTCTTGAGAGGAGTCAGAGTTAGAGTGCTGAGAGAGAGAGTTAGCTGAAGAAAGAAGAAAAAGAAGGAGAAGGAGAAAAATAGAGTATCGTAAGATTAGAAGAAGTCTGAAGGAAAGAGAGAGTGAGCAGAGAAAGAGAGTGAGCAAGAGAGAATAGAGAGGAAGAGTGAGCTCGAGAATTTACGTCTTCATCAGTTCATGGATCAGATCCAGAACTATTTTGCTCCTGCATGAGCTACATCTTTTTGGTGTTTTTCTTTTTTGTTTCATTTTTTGTTTTCCTTATCAATTCAAGCAAGCTGTGTTGCTCAGCGGGTAAGGTGTGATCCTCAGACAGCAAGCTGTAATTGCTCAGCGGATAGCAAGCTGTGATTGCTCAGCGGATAGCAAGCTGTGTTGCTCAACGGTGTAAGTAAGCTATGATGCTCAGCAGTTCAAGCTGTGAGTTAGCAGAAGTCTCACTCGGGTTGAGTGGGGGATGGACGTAGGTTTGTGGTAGCAGACCGAGCCATCTAAAATTCTCTGTGTCTGTGGTTTGCTTGCTCTGTTGATTCACGGTAGATGTATGCTTAGGCTCGTTACATTTGCATCTGGTTAGCCTACATTATTCTAAGCATGCTGAGTGTTAACTTGAACAAAGATCGCACTTTTAATTCTGTTCAACTTGCTGGTTAGTGTGGAATCCATTTGCACACCGTGTGTTTGATATCTATTTTAAGAGAGCAGTTTCTTGAGTAAGAGAGCTCCGTTGTCTCACTAGATTACATTGAGTGTAGTCAAAAGTTTAATTCCGCAATAGTTTTTAATGGGAATCCATTCACCCCCCCCCCCTCTAGATTCGTGCCTTGCACCCCAACATAGATCACCCATATGTTGGGATGAGATTGGGGAGAAGCAATTAGTAGGTCCTGACATGATTCAAGATACTACTCAAAATATCCAGATGATTAGGGACCGACTAAAAATTGCTCAATCCCGACAAAAGAGTTATGTTGACAATAGAAGAATAGATCTGGAATTTCAAATCGGTGACCATTTCTTCTTGAAGGTATCACCTACTCGAGGAATCCAAAGATTCAGAATCAAAGGAAAGTTAAGTCTGAGATTTATTGGTCCTTTTGAGATCCTTGATAGAGTTGGAGGAGTAGCATACATGCTAGTATTACCCCCGAAACTGACAGGAGTGCATGATATTTTTCATGTGTCAATGCTAAGGAGGTATGTCTATGATCCTTTGCATGTGATCCAACATGATGATCTGATACTGTAAAAAGATTTATCTTATGAAGAGAAATCCATCAAGATACTAAATCAAAAATTACATCAACTAAGGAATAGAACAATACCAATGGTTAAAATCTAATGGAGCCGTCGTGGACAAGAAGAAGGCACTTGGGAATTAGAGGATGCGATTAAAAAGAAGTATCCGGAATTATTTTCAGGTTAGTATTGTTAACACTTCTCTTATTTTGTAATGAATCATGTGAATTTGGAGGACCAAATTCTTTTTAAGTGGGGGAGGATGTGTAGCAACTCGAAATTTTATATATGTATTTATATGTGAAAAAAATAATAAAAGATAAAAATAAAATAAATGATGAATATTTTTTCTTTATGTCTTTAAAGTGTAGAATATATAAACGCAAATCATATCCCACGTGTTAACACGAACGGCAAGATTCGTGGCACGATTCTGAGAAAGCGAAGACGTCGGTACTGTAGCAGTACTGTAGCATCCGATTTAAGAGAGAATTATTAGCACTAATTAAATCCTAATTAGTGGATGATGTCATTTATTACATCATTGAA
Organism: Amorphophallus konjac; assembly: GCA_022559845.1. Classification (NCBI taxonomy): domain Eukaryota; kingdom Viridiplantae; phylum Streptophyta; class Magnoliopsida; order Alismatales; family Araceae; genus Amorphophallus; species Amorphophallus konjac. The sequence continues at coordinate 106,142,932 of CM040117.1, forward strand.
TAGATGAGGTCATTGATTATGTCATAGGGGGGGATTTATTTCAACATTCACATGTTGGAATTTATTTTCAACATAATTTGGTGTAATAGTAACATGGGTCGGTGAAATAGAAAATTTAGGTGAAAATTGACTTAGAATTAAATTAGTAACAAAACATCATTAAGTAAATGAGGTAATTGATTATGTCATAGAGGGTGATTTATTTCAGCATTCACATGTTAGAATGTATTGTCAACATAAGTTGGTACAATAGTAACATGAGTTGGTAAAATAGAAAAATTAGGTGAAAATTGACTTAGAATTAAATTAGCAATAAAACATCATTGAATAAATGAGGTAATGTCATATAGGGGCATTTATTTCAACATTCACATGTTGAAATTTATTGTCAACATAAGTTGGTGTAATAGTAACATGGGTCGGTGAAATAGGAAAATTAGGTGGAAAATTGACTTGGAATTAAATTAGCAATAAAATACTTATGGGATTTGGCCTATAAATAGAGCTGGTATCTTCCCTACTCAAAGTACAAATCCATTGGAGAAGTGCTAGTTGTAGAGAGGAGGAAATCTTGAAGTCTGGAGGAGTGTTCAAAGTGTTCTTCGTTCTTGTTCTTCTTCCTCTTCGATCTTCCACTAGGTAGATTTTCTCTCAGGCAAAACTTAATTAGATCTTCATATATGTTCCTTTGCATGAGTATTTTGATTCTATACAATTCTTCATGATCATATTTTTGTGGATTACTTCGATATTTAAAGTCCAAAAATTAGATTTTTCATTGTAAGAACGAGTTTCAATTTTCTATCTAAGAACGCGGATCGCACATGGACCGTGATTTGAACGTGGTAACCACGTCCGATTTGCCTCGTTTATGTGCGTTATTTCAAAACTTAAATTTTGAATTTTAAAATCATGTTCTTGTCTTAAAAAGACTATCGAGAAAGAAATGACTACGTAAATGAACTCGTAAGGCTATCGTTAAAGGTTTAAACAACTATGCTCGAATTTTCGTAAAATTTCTATACATGATTGACCCTGTCCATTTTGATCTAAGCTCTATCTGAAAGCTTGACATCTTTTTGTTCAATGTCTTTTCCTTCATTGAAATTCTTTTACAAATGAACATGTTAGAATATGCAAGAATGATTTCCGTTCAATTTATGTGTTTATGTGTTTCCGACAAATCGTGTAGCTAGCAAGTCTACCAAGAAAGACCGGTGTCTAAGACGAGAGGTCCACGGGCAAACACTTTAAGTGGATAAGTGGTTACTTAATTAGGACCTTGCGAATGTGAGGAGAACCTCCCAATGTCCCACCTCTTACCTGACTGAGATCTCTTTAGTTTTCTGCTAAGCACCAGACTGTGAAAAAAAAACTTGATCTAAACCTATTTTACAAGATTTTTCGTAGAGCTGATCGTGCCTTGACTGGCAAATTATTCTCTTTATTATCTTACTGTCGTTAAACATGATGCCTTAAATCATCCTTGAACTTCTCTTGTAAACTTTATTTACTCTTCATACTACTTGTCCTTGGAAATGAAAATTTTGCTAGATCTGTACTTTAGCCATAAACTACCATTTAAGAGTGTAGGAGCTAAGTGCCATGCAGGACAAAGTCCTACGTTATGAGAGCCACCTCTTGAGGCCGGAATGACGTAAAGTGCTACATAACGGGAGTCACCTCTTGAGCCTGTAGGGGCCACCTCTAGAGTCCTCCATAACTAAATGTCTAGTTGTGCGCTATACTACGCTTCTTAAACTTTTCTTGAAACTCGGATTGGCCATAATTATAAATGAATTGTTCTAGAAATTACATGGGACTCTTAGTCCACCTGAACACTCAATGTCTGGCAAACATGGGGGCCATGATCTGGTCCTAGGCGAGTAAAGCCTGAAAGTACTTGTGCCCGAGGGAGTTGAATGATCAGGTGTGGTATTGCACCAACTAACATGTAAGATTGAACTAGACAATTCACTTATTATATGCTTGACTTTCTATACATGACATGTTTGACCCGGAGTGTTAATATTCTTGTTACATGGCCAATTTTACAATTCTATACTTATTATTGATCCCCATGTTTACACTTGAGTTTTACAATATCCATTCTTGAATTCTTGACTTCCTGATCTTGTTCTCTACTATACTTGTCATTTATTTTATTTACTTTTTTTATTTCGAGAGCATAGATATGATTTAAAATATTAATTACTTAAAGTGACTTAGTAAAGAGATATAAGTCCTACTGAGCTTTCTAGCTCACCATGTGTATTCTTGTCAATTTTCAGGAAATCCCAAAGATGACAGGAATGGGCTGGAGTGACGAGAGTGCTGATAGTTTTTATTAGATTTTTTTCCTAATCTGTCTACTTAGAAATGAGTGTACTAAATTTGAATAGTATCAAAAGTCTTTGAAGAATATTTGTTGGAAATGTCAGGTTATGAAATAAAGATGTGATTTTGTCCATTTGTTGTTCATACTCATCATCTGAGTCTCTTGATTAACCCACTCGTATAACTATTCACGCCTTGATATTTCTGCCTTGTTCGAGACGTAACACGAAGACAATGATGTTCACCCGACCAGGGACACACAATCTCTCTACAAGTAGGCTACCGACGCGGCCTTCATAGACCCTGGTGGATATAGTCCCTGTAACCTCCAAGCTTCCTGACGCTTCAACCTAGCACTCTCAGCTCTATGATGCACAACGGGAGAGAGAAAAAGGCCCACATCTTCCTTTATGTAAAAGCCCTAGCCAGATCATCGGCGCATCAACCAAGGGTGGACGATCATGAAGAACAAGGATATAAAAGGATGTGTATCCTTGGGAATTCGCAAGTGGCAAGATGGACCTTCTCTTGGTCGGTGCATTGCATAACTTCAAAGATCCAGGTCATCTCGTCGATCCAGTTTTCTGCTTCATCGAGGTTGGAGGATCCCGAGAATCGTGGAGGATTCAAACTCCAGAAATTCCCGTGTAAATTACCCGCGCCAGCTTGGGCCACCGTTTGAAGGGCCTGGGTAAGACCCGCAACTGTTTGTTGCATTTGGTCCCAGTTTACATGGTGAGACATTGCAAGAATATGGTACTTGAGAAAATAAACACTTAGTTATTTCCATTGGAATTTAAGAATTTGTCTTAGGTAAACCTTCTCAATTAACTATCTCATCCCGGCTCTACCCAATTATCACATGGGTTCGGAGTTTTTCTTTCCTAGTGCATAGGTTTGGGTCCTTAAACCTTAGACTTATCCTATGACATAACTTTTTCCTAGGACTTACTTATGCCTAGGCTCTGATAGCACTTTAACTGTCACGCCCTGAGATTATGCAGTGAAAATTAATCTGGAACGTGAACATCCAGCTAGTACGCCGCAAGGGAGCAATATAATCAGAGCGCCAACACATTCGCACACAAAGAGGAATGCACAAGATGATATACTCAAAACTTCACTTTATTGAATAATAATCAAAAGTACATGATGTTGACTCTTGACTCCTTACATCACTAGACTCAATAAAAGAAAGTTATATAATGACTCAATAAAGTAAAATTACATGATATGACTCCAAACTAACATAAGGACTCATGACACTCTCAGTCTTCTCTCGGGCCTTTAATCATCACTCTCGGATCTATCATCAGAATACTCCGAATCCGATCCACTAGAGTTTCCTGAAAAGATTAGAAAAGTAGGGTAATGAGCACACTTGGCCAGTAGGTATCTTCGTATCAACATGAAGGTAATGCTTAAGTAATTAATAATTTAACTCTAGAAGTTAAGATAAATGAAATTACGATAAATCATACGCATAAAACTAAAGTATCAACAAAAGTCCATAGAAACTAGAGAGTTCATGTAGAATGAGATAATGATCTAGCAAAAATATAATGTGGCCTTTCATGTATCAACAATGTACTTGCATGTAATGAGAATATACTTTTCCTAACCTTGAAGGTCATGCACTAGAAAGTCATGTAATCAAGAATGTACTAGAAAGCATGTAATGGCCTCGTGGATTTCACTCGTCTATATAAAAAGTACTCCCATCACAATGCGACGCCAGTGTTCATCATGCCCCATGATTTATAGTATGTTTCCGGCTATCTGGCGAGGGGGCAAGTGTCGAGCCCTTGGACACTGTCCGTGCCCGCTCTTGCATCTTCAAGTTATAAATCAAGCTACTTCCATGAGATATAAATAATATAGGCCGATAATAACAAGTTCAAACTATAGTTCATGGTAACAATACCAAGGTAAGAATGCACCGATTATGAATATGAGAGTTCCAAGGTCGAATTAAGAACAAGGTCATGCTACGGAAGGAATCCGGCAGCATAACGGTACATTCAATAGTTTTTCATAATTCATTAATAATTTATTGGATAAGGTGTTAGGTTCTAGACAATCAATAGACCATCTAGGAATATAGGAAAATCAACCCTTGGGTCAAACCCCGGTTAAATAACACTCTGGAGTAGGAAACGGTCTAGTCTGGGCCATTTCTTGAAGTAGCGGTCATAGCCTGGCCGCAAACTGAAAGTAGCGATCTTGGGATGGCCGTAATCATGACAGAGTCGATGCCAGAAAGAAAAATAGTCGACATGGTAAGTGCTGGAACAAGATGGTGGTCGTGGGATGGCCGCTACCAGAAGGTTGCGGTTTCCTGAGGGCTGCTATCTATCCAGGGTATAGAAAAATGTTGGTAAGATAGGTGCTTTCTAATCCATTGGGCTTTTAGGATACAACCAGTTTGGCGTCCTAGTGGGAATCCCAGGCTCGCGGAGACTTACGGAGGCCTTGAAACATGATCCCCTAGTCCGACATAAGGAATATCCGGCGGAGAGGTTCACAAGTCCAAGAAAGTGTGTCTATCATGTACAGAGTGTAACTAATGACATTGTACCGTAATACGTGCCATGTACTTAAGAAAGACTCAAAGATGATATGGAATCGTGTAGAAAACAGCGATCAATACATCCACAAAACAAGTGTATAACCCATGTAAAATTCGCTTTAATACAAAACTATATGACTTTTGGGCATGAAATTAATATACATGAAAATAAAGTTAAAACATGCTAACATGAATCAGAACATTGTAAGAATTAGGAAATCACTTCTAACTATGGAATAATGTCAAAAATAACCAGGCTAAAGCATGATTTCTATCATTGTAGACTAAAGATATACATATATATAAACTAGATACTGGAAACAAGTTGTGGTCTTGATGAGACCGCAATCATCAAGTTGCGATCTATCGCACGGCCGCTATTTGAGGGTAGCGGTCTCTGATGGACCATTTTCTGTCTTTCAGACAGAAAGGTAAAACTCATGCGTGCAGGGCTAATCTAGGGTAGTAAACATGCGGAAACTATGCTAAACAAGTAGATAAAGCATGGTAGGATGAAGATAAACTATGAAGATGCATGGGTTTGCATGAATTAAGCCAACGTTTTCATCTTTTCTTCTTAGGGTGTAAAGATATGCATGCAGAGACAAGCTAGATGCTCAGTGATAGTAAACTATGAAATATTCCGTGTATAATGCATGAAAACATGAGAGAATTGAGGACTTTTAATCTTAACTTGATATTTAAGCCGTTCATGAGATAACCTACCTCTTGTTAAGACTCTAAACTTCAAATTTTGGGCTGGAAGTCGATGCTGGCTCCTGTGCATCCTGCGTGGAACCGTCGATTCCGCGACGCTCTAACTCTTGATCCTCTTGTCCTAAATTCATGAAATTTGGAGGGTACGAAGAAGATACAAAGGGGAATAATTCATTCTAAAGGATGGACACGAGATTACCTCGATTAGGGCTTCTAATCTTCAGATCTTCCTTGGACGGACATACTATTTTCTATGCAGACTGCAGAGAAACTGTGACTTCTGGGACTTCTAGCTCTCCAACGGCTTGACCTCCTAGCACGAGATTTGGAGATATGTTAGAAAAAACTAAGGAGAACAAATTATTCTAAAGGACTAATCTGAGAAGATGTCTTCTTACCTTCGAAATACGCGAACCAACATTAGGGTTCGCACGGGTCAAAGTTAGGCCTATTTATAGAGTTTGCTAGGGTTTGAGGATTTAGATCCATCTAGGAGTCCTAACTCAGGGTAGGATCGATCCCCAAGAGTCTTAGACTAAGTTCATATGTCAGGTAGCTTCGAATCATAGGGATTGGGATGAGGAAAAATTAATTTTTTTCACGTTTCTCAACTTTCGTTCACGTAACATGGTAGCGGTCCGGCCTGGACCGTTTCTTGGAAGTGGTCGTCTGGCGATAGACCGCCATCTTGTATAAATTCTAAAATTTTTAGATTTTATTATTATTCCCCATTTATCCCTTTAATTGGCCTATTTATCCCATTTTAAATTCATAAATAACCTAAATTACATTTTTAGTAATGGGCTTAGACCTAACGGCCTTGGAAATTGGTCTTATGGGCCCAATTTAAGTGAGCTTACCTATTAGACATTGATAGAGCCTAGAGATTAATTTAATTAGTCTATAATTCATTTTATTAGTCTATTGCCTATTAAATAATTATACTTAATCCTAGAAAATTCTTACAAAATTCTTAGAAAATTCTCGGGCGTTACACCCATTGTCACGTCCCGCATCGAGGGCTACGGGATAAGTGATGTAGGCTCTCTGAACGACCCACCAAACCGAATGACATGGCACCTTCTCACCACTTTGGGTTCCTCCCATCTATCTTTTTGAATTCCAACTATACTAATGGCAACACATACATCTACAAACCATATGCACAATAGTCGAAGGACCAACGGTCGATGCCCCTCCTATCACCCCTCTCCGCAGGCCACCGTGGTGCACCTCGCACATCGTTCTATAGCCACCTTGTAGTGCCCCAAAATTTATATAAATAATTTCTAGATTTTTTATATATAGAATTTTTTTGGAATTTATTAGGAATTTATAAAGGCCTAAATGAATTAATAAATAGATATTGGGTTAAATAAATCATTATAAGGCCCAATTATGTTAAATAACTAGTCCAGCCTATTTAATTGAAACCCAATAGGTTTATGGACTAAGCCCATTAAGTTTGACCCATATTCTAGAAGGTTATTTAGCCTATTCACGAATTTTAAGGATAGATACTCATTTATTAGATAATTATGTGGATAAAATAAATAAAAGAGTTTGAATTTTATTGAATTCTGCGCACATGGGATGTAGCGGTCTATTGTGCGACCGCCACAGTCATGTAACGCGCCTACTTTCGACCGTTACGCTCTGATTAGCTCCGTGAAGTGAAGAAAGAGCAAAAAGATTAGATTTTTGCTAGTCTATCTCTTAGGGATCGAGATGGGAAGACTAGTAGAGGTGTTAAGGACTCTTAAAAGTCGATCTAAGTTTTAACAAAGATTCTAGAATCGATCTAATCCTCAAACCCTAGCCGAAACCCTATAAACAGGACCTAATTTTGACCTGCGCGACCCCTACTTTGGCTCCCGTGGAATCAAGGTAAGGAGTCATAATTTTGGATAAGTTCTTTAGAACTTTTTGTTTATAATACTTTAGACTAATAGCTCTCAAAATTTTGTGCTAGGAGATCAACTACACAAGAAGTTAGAAGCTTCCAAAGTTGCTAGTACGACCTTAGCAACCTAGGAATCTGAGTAAAGGTCCACTGAAGATCAAGGAATTAGAACATCAAAACGATGTATTTAGGGTTTGATTCTTTATAACTTTTTGTTCCCCTTAGTTTCATCTTCTTACCCTCAAAATTTCACGTCCTTAGGTTAAGAGGTTGAGGAGTTAGAGCGACGTGAAGTTGCTACAAATTCATAAGAAGGGAAGGATTAGGGCGTGTCTTGCAGTCCCAAATTGGAAGATTAAAGCTCAGAAAAGAGGTAGCTCATCTCATGAATGGCAAGAACATCATGTTAGGGATAAAAGCCCTCTGAGTCTGATTGATTTCATGCACTATAGGCCGTGAATGATGCGGGACGGACCACGGACTCGACTCCAATTGGATATGCGATCCTTGGACTCTAAGCAAGCTCGTGATCGTCCCTAAGCGAGGGAAGACGTGGACCGTGCGTGGTTGAGAAACTGGCAGTGAGTCTCGGGTATCGACTTTTCCGCGTTAACTCGGATCGAGTCACGAGACGGTACACTCACTCACTCTCGCAGCGGTGAATAAAGTATATATCAAGCTAGGAACCTACACTCGCAGCGGCATATACGAATGAATAAGAACTAAGCAAAATGCGATAAAGAGTGAGGGCGAGTTTACCTCCACGCTCCGGGCATGGGGAAGACGATCCCGACCAAGTACGGTAACTCCCGGTAACAACGGTAAAAACTTAGTTACAACAGTGAATTTTATTGCCCACTCCACGCTGGGAGGTAAAGGGCTACAAGTGGGGCCCGGGAGGACCGACCCTGGGTTGACCAGCAGCAATCCGGAGGTGCGTTCGGGGCGAACTCGGCCTGCTGGTCCGACTCGGTCCTGCGCCGACTCGGTTCTGACTCGCTGGACAGCAAGACACGGATTATAAAGGAACGTCGCCCTCCTGAGGTCTTCTGATGGCGCCGCTTGGCTAGGACGATGGCGGGACGTCCCTGATCGACTCCCTGAAGTGGCGGTTCCAGAAGTTGACTTTTGATATTTTTGCACGAATTATTCACGGACTGCTTTTTCTGATCTGTACAGGGAACAGATCTGCACGTCTCGGCTGAAAGATTTATGGTGCTCAAATCCGGAGGCCGATCGAGACGTGGCTGATACCGTTAGAAAGAGCACTCACAGAACTACAACATATATTTTTTTCCCGTCGATCCAGAGAAGGGATTAGAAATGAAAAACTCTGCAAACTACGGGTTTTCTTGTGGATCGGGTTACTGACACTCAGGACAGAAAGGGATCTGCCTGAAACTGACAATTGACTGAGGGGAAAATAAATTTTCTAGACTCCACGAAAATTATGGTGGAAGGGGGTATATGTGAGGAACACTGAGTAATGTTTTTGGATTTTTTGGAAATTGATAAGGGGGTGGGAAAACAGGTGACACTGTCCCGCAGATCTGTAAAAGGGCAGATTACTGAGAGGACAAATAAAAATATGGGGAAAATATCAAACTAAGGCCAAATGGCACAAAATTTGAACTGGAGATTAGGGGAGACACGTAGAATAGGCTCTCAAAGTTTGGGCAGACAAAAATAACCAAAAATAAAAATCTGGAGATGAGCTTCTATCCTGATGGAGATAGAATTCCGGCGATGAAGACGGCGGCGCGATGGCGGTGCGATGGCGGCGGCGGCAGAAATAGAATTCAGAGGGGCTAAGGAGAAGATAAAAGGGCTTCACACCTAAGATTCAGCAGAAATCCATCTGCAATAGGGGGAGGGAGAGAGGAGGAGAGCACACCCTTCTTTGGCTCCAACCAAATTCATAATTTTTCTCTTCATTAATCCTTACAAAACACTATACATGGGTTTATATAGAAGGGAAGGAAGGGGGAGGGGTTGGAATTCGTGGGAGAGAGGGCAGGGGTAGTATTTTCTTCCCCCATGTGGTCAATTGGCCTAAAAATATAAAATATAAAATGTCATTTTAATGGGGGGGCACCCCCTTGACTTAAGGGGAGGCATCTTGGATATTTTGTAACACTTGTCCCCCTTTGAATGTCAAACCATCTAGAAGCCCACCTTGGACCTTTGACTGACCCCACATGGGCCCTAAGACTTAGGTGGACCAATAGGAAAGGAGATGGGGGCCCCTTGCTAGTCCTACTGGACTTTTGCATAAAAATCCAAAGAATCCTAAGGAATGACAAATTGGCTTATAAAGCCTTACAATTGCAAACCTACTTCCCAAGGATATAAATGTAAACTAAAGAACACAAATATATAAAAAAAAAATTAGTGCTCTTGCTCTGATGTCCCCATCAATTCTCCCCGGGTGGGAAGAACTCGACCCCGTTGAGTAAGGGGTGCAGCTGCTCGAGTAGCTCCGGCGGATGCGTCACCGAACCTAGAAACGCGGAGTACGCTCTACTCCAAGTAATCGACACCTGCTCATCCCGTATAGATTCGATATGCACACGCTGCTGGGGAGGAAGCTAGAGGTGGACACTCCGGGGTGGGGTCACTCTCAAATGAAGGAAGGCGGCTCGAAGACTTACTAGGAATCACCGCTTGTCCCTTATGTGACTAGATCCGATATGCGAAGTAGAACCGATCCCAAAGTCTGACAAGTCTCGTACTCGAAAGGGACTAACAACGCAAGCATACAAACCGACTCGACTCAATGTATGCACAGACACACGACAGACAAATGAAACAAAGACTCACAAAGACCCTAAACAAACCTAATGTTAGTCCGACCTACGCATAGGCGATGGTGGACCAGGACACCCGAATATGTGCCATGCATGCATTTGACGTAACCGGTGGTTGGCGGAATGGGGAATTCCTAGACCTCCTAAAATAGACCATGCATGTATAGTGAACTTAGATGTGGGAGGGCCAGAGGTACCAAATGCATCTTCTTTCTTTCCCCTAGATGATGGTGTATCGCGTAAGTGAACGGGCTTGGTGGGTGTAGACGACCCGGCCCGTAGGTAACGGGTGTAGTAGTGGACTCCCTCGAAGAATTGAAGTATATATAGTGGGTCAAGGGGCCCACTAGGGAATGGGTCAAAGGGATCAAAGAAGGTATGACCCCTTGTGGTGGGTTCCCACAAGTCACGGCCCCACGTATGGAAGTCTTGAAGGTGTAGATGGTCACCTTCATGCAGTGTTGTAGGTGGGACGGTGATCATATGTAGGAAGTATGATTCCTCCCTCGGACAAAAGGGTATGAATTCGGGTTCAGCCGACATGGGGAGGAATAAAAGGATCTCCGTGGTGACACAACCCACGGTGCACACGGAGGTAATTGACCCTACGGCCGGATGGGTGAAGCTAAGACTAGTGGGTTGGTCGAAGCTTCGGGCCAAGGAGAGAGTCAACTGTCATTGCGAGTCTAATCTCATAACAAGGTCATCCAAGGTATCAACATGGTGACTAGACCGGAATGTAGTGTGGAAGGAGTTGACGAGCACCAATGGTAGGGTGGGGTCCATGGATGGGTAAGGAGGTGGGACCAAGCCATCCTTGAGCCAACTAAGTAGTGGCTCGACGATGAAAAGCGTACCTGTTAGAAACACGGGTGGCTCGGGCTTTGGTGGCTCCAAATAAGATGGTTCCGAATAAAGTTCGGAAGTAGAGGGTAGCAATGGAGCACTCACGGGTGGTGAAGAAGTACGTGTCCTTTCCAACCAATCTGAAAACATTTTCTCAATTTCATCAAAGGTGCGGGTTGGAGTAGGGACCTCGGGATGGACTCGCTCCTCATCTCTCAGCCCGGATGTGAACCTAGACTCGACTATAAGTGGGGCTTCCACTTGGGTTGAGGGGACTGGGCGGACCACTTGATTAGGAGTGCTTTGGTGGGCTTGGAAGGGGCAGGGTTGGTTGGAGGTGTGGCCCACTTGATTGCGGGTGAGTTGGTGGGGCCGACTAGTGGTATAACCCCCGTGGGTGGAGGTAGGTGGGTGGAGCCGGCTGGAGGTGATTGGGTGGGACGGTTTTGAGGGGACCGGGTGGGGTAGGTAAACCTTCCTAAGCTCCCTTTTCATGTCCCACCATGATTTGACGGGCCCTTGTCTCCTAATCTGCCTCAAGCATTCAATGTATCCCCACTTCTCGACAGCCTCGTGAAGCGGCCTATCCTTAGCAAAAGAGAATTCATGGGCCTCTGACATGATGTAATAAGCGAAGTATTTGTCCATGGCGGCTTCCCAACGTAGGTAGTCGCTCGGGACTTTGGAGCCATAAAAGTCCGGGGCTTCGGGCCCAAGCCCATGAGGGTGCCAACGGTAATATCGCCTGGGCGACCGAGATTCCATAGGGAATGGGGAACTACAAGGCGGGCATGCCGACACACGGAGACAAGACACTAGACACGACCCTAACTAATGCAAAGTTGGAATGCACTAACTAATGCACACTAAGGACCCTAGACTTAAACCAAGACTCGGTACATGGCGGAGTTAATCGATCCGAAGATCACTCGTGCAAGTGTGCGGCCTTCCCGATAGGCGTAGCCTAACGTTCGGATAACACTTTTTGATATACCGATTAATGGTATGCAAATGTAACCTTAGACCGACTTAAACGACTCTTTTTTTTATTTTGTTTCCACCAGACTACCCTAGACTCAACTCGCGCTCTGATACCAAATTGATGCGGAACGGACCACGGACTCGACTCCAATTGGATATGCGATCCTTAGACTCTAAGCAAGCTCGCGATCGTCGCTAAGCGAGGGAAGACGTGGACCGTGCGCGGTTGAGAAACCGGCAGTGAGTCTCGGGTATCAGCTTTTTCGCGTTAACTCGGATCGAGTCACGGGACGCTACACTCTCTCACTCTCGCAACGGTGAATAAAGCATATATCAACCTAGGAACCTACACTCGCAGCGGCATATACGAATGAATACGAACTAAGCAAAATGTGATAAAGAGTGAGAACGAGTTTACCTCCACGCTCCGGGCGTCGGGAAGACGATCCCGGCCAAGTACGGTAACTCCTGGTAACAACAGTAAAAATTTAGTTACAATAGTAAATTTTATTGCCCACTCCGCGTAGAGAGGTAAAGGGCTACAAGTGGAGCCCGGGAGGACCGACCCTGGGTTGACGGGCAGTAATCCGGAGGTGCGTTCGGGGCGAACTCGGCCTGCTGGTCCGACTCGGTCTGCGCTGACTCGGTTCTGACTCGCTGGATAGCAAGGCACGGATTCCAAAGGAACGTCGCCCTCCTGAGGTCTTCTGATGGCGTCGCTTGGCTGGGACGATGGCGGGACGTCCCTGATCAACTCCCTGAAGTGGCGGTTCCAGAAATTGACTTTTGATATTTTTGCACGAATTATTCACGGACTGCTTTTTCTGATCTGTACAGGGAACAGATCTGCACGTCTCCACTGAAAGATTTATGGTGCTCAGATCCGGAGGCCGATCGAGACGTGGCTGATACCGTTAGAAAGAGCACTCACAGAACTACAACATACATTTTTTCCCGTCGATCCAGAGAAGGGATTAGAAATGAAAAACTCTGCAAACTACGGATTTTCCTGTGGATCAGGTTACTGACACTCAGGACAGAAAGGGATCTGCCTGAAACTGACCATTGACCGAGGGGAAAATGAATTTTCTAGACTCCACGAAAATTATGGTGGAAGGGGGTATATGTGAGGAACACTGAGTAATGTTTGTGGATTTTTTGGAAATTGATAAGGGGGTGGGAAAAATATGAACAGGTGACACTGTCCCGCAGATCTGCAAAAAGGTAGATTACTGAGAGGACAAACAAAAATATGGGAAAAATATCAAACTAAGGCCAAATGGCACGAAATTTGAACTGGAGATTAGGGGAGACACGTAGAACAGGCTCTCAAAGTTTGGGCTTGATCAGACAACAATAACCAAAAATAAAATTCTGGAGATGAGCTTCTGTCCTGATGGAGATAGAATTCCGGCGATGAAGACGGCGGCGCGATGGCGGCGCGATGGCGACGGCGGCAGAAATAGAATTCAGAGGGGCTAAGGAGAAGATAGAAGCACTACAAGAAAAACCGCGAATAGCGACCGACCTATCGGTCGCTATTCGGTCGTAGATCGGTCGCAAATATGTACTGCGACCGAACAGACACATCTTAGCGACCGAATATGTCGGTCGCTATATAATGCGCAAAATAGCGACCGACATAGGTCGGTCGCAGATCAGTCTCGGATAGCGACCGACTATAATCGGTCGCAGGATCAGTCTCCGATAGCGACCGATAACAATCGGTCGCATGACCGGTCGCTAATGTATTCGGTCGCTATTCGGTGTCTATTCGGTCGCTAATTTTGTAGTATTTTTTTAAAATAAAATTATATAAACGACTATAAATAATATAATTTAATAAAATAAATAATAGAGATGGTCGCTATTCGGTCGCTAATTTTAATTTTTTAATAAAATAAATAATACCTATAGTCGCTATTCGGTCGCAATTAGGTCGCTATTCGGTCGCTAATTTTGTAGTTTTTTTTTATAAATTTATATAATCGACTATAAATCACCTAATAAATAACAATTTAATAAAATAAATAACCTGATAAATAACAATTTCATAAAAACATATAAATCACCTACACAAATCATAATCTCCACGAACTTCAAATTCATCACATACAAACACACAAATTAATCATACATCCATAATAAAATGACAACATGCAAATAACTAAAATGAAATCACAAATCCTCCACATATGTGTCATCCTGGTCGTCGTCTCGTCCAACATCTCGCGACGGATGATCCTGTATATCATTTAAAATAATTAAAATCAAATCCTTAATAAAGAAATCAATTTTCTTGAAAATTAAAAGCAAGATGTTTTTCATTTAAGTGAAATTGACGAATGACAATTTTAAACGTTTTGCTGAAATCGGTAGTCCAATTTGGACTCCGTCAGTTTCTACAAGTCACTCTCACCTTTCCGGTCGTGTTGGAGTCATTGACAAATTAATTGGACATATATTTCTTTATTTTTGACCCTCGGACCCCGACTGCTTTGATTATAAATAATGCACTTTTGAGCGTCGGGCTCAAACCGGATGTCCGATTTAGAATCCGTCAGCTCTGACAAGTCACGTCTACCTCTCAGGTCGTGTTGGAATGATCGGAACGCCCATCGGATCAGTATTTCACATTATGGACCCCCGGACCCCGACTACTTTGATTATAAACCAAGTGCATTTGCAAAATGCACTTTTGAGCGTCGGGCTCAAACCGGATGTCCGATTTAGAATCCGTCAGCTCTGACAAGTCACGTCTACCTCCCAGGTCGTGTTGAAATGATCGGGACGCCCATCGGATCAGTATTTCACATTATGGACCCCCGGACCCCGAATGCTTTGATTATAAACCAAGTGCATTTGCAAATTGTACTTTTGAGCGTCGGGCTCAAATCGGATGTCCGATTTAGAATCCGTCAGCTCTGACAAGTCACATCTACCTCCCGAGTAGTGTTGGAATGATCGGAACGCCCATCGGATCAGTATTTCACATTATGGACCCCCGGACCCCGAATGCTTTGATTATAAACCAAGTGAATTTGCAAATTGCACTTTTGAGCGTCGGGCTCAAACCGGATGTCCGATTTAGAATCCGTCAGCTCTGACAAGTCACGTCTACCTCCCAGGTCGTGTTGGAATGATCGGAACGCCCATCGAATCAGTATTTCACATTATGGACCCCCGGACCCCGAATGCTTTGATTATAAACCAAGTGAATTTGCAAATTGCACTTTTGAGCGTCGGGCTCAAACCGGATGTCCGATTTAGAATCCGTCAGCTCTGACAAATCACGTCTACCTCCCAGGTCGTGTTGGAATGATCGGAACGCCCATCGGATCAGTATTTCACATTATGGACCCCCGGACCCCGAATGCTTTGATTATAAACCAAGTGAATTTGCAAATTACACTTTTGAGCGTCGGGCTCAAACCGGATGTCCGATTTAGAATCCGTCAGCTCTGACAAGTCACGTCTACCTCCCAGGTCGTGTTGGAATGATCGGAACGCCCATCGGATCAGTATTTCACATTATGGACCCTCGGACCCCGAATGCTTTGATTATAAACCAAGTGCATTTGCAAATTACACTTTTGAGCGTCGGGCT
Source organism: Amorphophallus konjac (assembly GCA_022559845.1). Classification (NCBI taxonomy): domain Eukaryota; kingdom Viridiplantae; phylum Streptophyta; class Magnoliopsida; order Alismatales; family Araceae; genus Amorphophallus; species Amorphophallus konjac. The sequence goes on from CM040117.1 coordinate 106,158,699, forward strand.
CAAACCGGATGTCCGATTTAGAATCCGTCAGCTCTGACAAGTCACGTCTACCTCCCAGGTCGTCATTTCAGGGATCACAAAGGATCACTCCTTCTAGCTTTCAGTCATTTCTATGGCCCATGCTATAGTATGGTTGCTGAAGCTGTGCACGAGGTGATATTTGGAGTTAACAAAGGATCACAAATATATTGTAAGCTGATATTTAGAGTTAACAAATAGAAAATCAATCAAATAAAATACTTACCGGAGGCTGCTGTGCAGGAGGTGCAGGAGGTGCTCTATTAGTAGCAAGTCCCAATTCTGTGAGCATCTGGGAGACGGTCTGAGAGACGATGGTTGAGATATTCTGAGAGACGGTCTGAGAGACGATGGTTGAGATATTCTGAGAGACGGTCTTGTTGACGATCGCCCTAAACATATCTGGAGTCATGGTCGGGGCGGCACTGGAAGAACCATCTGGGGCTGCTGGTGTGGTAAATGGAGAGGTCGCATGTGAGACCGAACTCGAGCATGCTGATAACACCCTAGTCGTGCCCAAGCTATGTCCAAAACCATAAACATGGTCTTTCTTGGGTGCCCCAGATGCTACAACCCAAATGTCAGGATCCAACTCTGGACGCTGACTGTCATCCCCGTACCTCTCATCCATTCGTCTACTATATGAGTCCTGCAAAAAACAAAAAATCAAAACAAAATTATTCTACAGTTTAATCTTAAATGAAAACTATTAATGTATACACTTACCGCTACCTCCCGAGCTTTCTCACTAATGTAAGCATTTGTCCCTTTCTTCTTATGAGTTTGATCAAAAAGTTCTTGAAATTGAGGTGGCCGCTTTAACTGTACTTCCTGTTATTCAAATAAATCACAGTTTATTATTAGATTATAAGCATTTGCAAAATTTGGAAGTGTACTTACCAATCTCGCTTTATGCGTTGCAAAGGAGACAGAGCCACCCGTGTGTACATTAGCTTCAGGATGCGCTGCTCTGTTTTGCTTTGCTTTGTTTGAATTGGCATTCCATTTCTCCGTTCCCCAAATGTTGCACAGCTCCGTCCAATACTCCTTTCTCATCCACACAGGCCCATGCTCCTTCCATTGGTTCTTATTTGTACTTGTACATGCTCTTTCTGCATTTTTTCGGATATTGTGCATAAGATGTTTGAAGTTTGCTCTTGCAGTAGTTGTCCATGCAGATCTAGCACGTAACTCATCTGAATGCTCTGTGAATCGATGATTCCTCTACATATTAACAAAAAATAAATTATATGTTACATAACAATAAGTGTGTTAAAATATAGCAGGAAAATGACTTAATATGATAAAATAAGATAAATACCAAGAACATAGTGAACAATAAATCCCGAACATCCATCGGAAAATCAGAAAAGCGACGGATGGGGCCTGGAAAATGTGCTTCAATTGACTTTGTAATAAATTGTGATGCTTGGGCTGGCTCTATTTTATTCCTGAAATTGAAAATATTAATACCACAACGACGAATAGATAACAAAAATAATGCATTACATACCCTTCATTTATCCACACTGCCCGCATCGTCTCATTATAACTGCCCTCCCCCTCGTGATGACTCGTCTCGTCATCAGCACGTACTATACGAAATGGACAAAAATAAATAAAACAAACTATCAAAAAAATGTAGAAATGTAAATGAACATACTTGACTCAGCTGGAGGAGGTGTAGATCCACTCGCCGTGTGTGATGGCGGTGCAGAGGCCGTCAATGTACCTGTTGTCAGCGGTAACGGTGCAGAGGTCGTGGGTCCTGTAAGGATAAGAATCAGATAGCACAAAAACATAAAGAATTATTTTAAACAAATACTACAATGCATTATACAAGAAAGTATACATACCTACTACCGGTGGTAGCGGTGCAGAGGTCGGTGGTAACGGTGCAGAGGTCGTGGGTCATGTGAAAATAAGAATAAGATACCACAAAAACATAAAGAATTATTTTAAACAAATACTAGATTGCATTATACATGAAAGTATACATACCTACTACCCGTGGTAGCGGTGCAGAGGTCGGTGGTAACGGTGCAAAAGTCGTGGGTCCTGTAAGGATAAGAATCAGATACCACAAAAACATAAAGAATTATTTTAAACAAATACTACAATGCATTGTACATGAAAGTATACATACCTAGTACCCGTGGTAGCGGTGCAGAGGTCGGTGGTAACGGTGCAGAGGTCGTGGGTCCTGTAAGGATAAGAATCAGATAGCACAAAAATATAAAGAATTATTTTAAACAAATACTACAATGCATTATACAAGAAAGTATACATACCTACTACCGGTGGTAGCGGTGCAGAGGTCGGTGGTAACGGTGCAGAGGTCGTGGGTCATGTGAAAATAAGAATAAGATACCACAAAAACATAAAGAATTATTTTAAACAAATACTAGATTGCATTATACATGAAAGTATACATACCTACTACCCGTGGTAGCGGTGCAGAGGTCGGTGGTAACGGTGCAAAAGTCGTGGGTCCTGTAAGGATAAGAATCAGATACCACAAAAACATAAAGAATTATTTTAAACAAATACTACAATGCATTGTACATGAAAGTATACATACCTAGTACCCGTGGTAGCGGTGCAGAGGTCGGTGGTAACGGTGCAGAAGTCGTGGGTCCTGTAAGGATAAGAATCAGATACCACAAAAATATAAAGAATTATTTTAAACAAATACTACAATGCATTGTACATGAAAGTATACATACCTAGTACCCGTGGTAGCGGTGCAGAGGTCGGTGGTAACAGTGCAGAAGTCGTGGGTCCTGTAAGGATAAGAATCAGATACCACAAAAACATAAAGAATTATTTTAAACAAATACTACAATGCATTATATATGAAAGTATACATACCTAGTACCCGTGGTAGCGGTGCAGAGGTCGGTGGTAACGGTGCAGAAGTCGTGGGTCCTGTAAGGATAAGAATCAGATAGCACAAAAACATAAAGAATTATTTTAAACAAATACTACAACGCATTATACAAGAAAGTATACATACCTAGTACCCGTGGTAGCGGTGTAGAGGTCGGTGGTAACGGTGCAGAAGTCGTGGGTCCTGTAAGGATAAGAATCAGATACCACAAAAACATAAAGAATTATTTTAAACAAATACTACAATGCATTATATATGAAAGTATACATACCTACTACCGGTGTAGAAATGGAAGTAAATCTCCTCCCTCTACCCTCTCCCCTCCCACCTGAAGAAGTCCCACGCCGTCCTCGAACCATATCTTCAACTGGTAATAAAATACATGCATATTCATCAAATAGTGAAAGAAAGAAAGTTACAGAGTATTAAAATTTTAAGTAAAATTATATACCATTAATCAAACATTCTCCATTTCATCTTCAGATGTTGGAGATATATCAAATTCAACATTCACATCTTCATTATCAGATTCATTTTGATCACTAATATATTCCTCATCTTCGGAGTCCCCCAACTGTATTTCAGGTTGTTCAGGATCGACTTCTTCCACTTCATTCTCTTTAGATAAAGACAGTGCCTCCACAGATTCATCACTAGAAGCAGGCAACTCTACATCATCACCCAAGTCTGATTGAAAGAATTCGGCATTCACATCCAACTCTACTGTTTCAGTCAAATCCAACTCATAATCCGGGAAAAGTCTCGTCTTAACCTTGCAAACTGCCCACCAATCATTTCTTTCTTTATTTCTAGACGATGGATACTTTGTATAATAGACCTGCTGGGCTTGTGCGGCCAAAATGAATGGATCATAAGTATTCAATTTAGACTTATGTCTGATATCGACAATCCCATATGTTGTGTCATTTCGAACAGAATTAGGATCAAACCAATGACACTTGAACAGAAATATATGGTTGTCATCTCCGAGATATTGCAATTCTAAGATCTCCTCAATAATACCATAATAATCACATTCGTTTTCATTATATATACTTCCTTTCACACATACCCCGCTGTTCATTGTTGACTTATTCTGCCCATATTGTCTAGTGTGAAATCTATACACATTCACAATAAATGCTGGATATGTACATGCAACTTTCGATGGGCCATAACTGATCTCTCGAATTCTTTGATCAGTAATAAAATCATTTTCAACCTACATATGGAGAGCACGCTAGTCAGAATTTGTCATTGGCCTAACAAGGATAAAGAGTAGTAATAATACTTACACGATATTTCAACCAAGAAGCCAATGATTTTTCTCGTTCTTTTTCAACCTCCATGTCAGTGAGATATGGACATCTTTGGATTAATTCTGAGTCAAATTGTCTGTATTACGACCATTGGAGCATTATAGATGGAATGAAAAATAATAAGTTGTAGACACAACGTAATGTGAGCAGAGAACTTACGCAACATAAGATTCAACCTCCATACAATTTAAAAGGATGTAAATTTCTGCACAGTGCAATTCTCTATCATTTAGCATCCGACTCGAAGAACGTCCATATGCACGTCCAGGATACTTAAATATAGACAGCCGATCACAGTGAACGGAGTCTCCCCCATCATCATTACGTGGTGGCCGAGTACGACGAGTTTGTATCTCAGGTTCAAAGTACATTGAACAGAAATTTGATATTTCTTCCATAATGTACGCCTCCTCAATGGAACCCTCTACTTTTGCCTTGTTGCGAACTTTCATTTTCAATTCATGCATGCACCTACCAGAATGTTCACAAGATAATGAAAAATACACAAGCATGTAATTGAATTATGAGGAGAAAATATATATAAATTACCTCTCAAATGGATACATCCATCTAAATTGTACTGGCCCTCCTACTTTAGCCTCATATGGTAAGTGTATAAGCAGGTGCTCCATTGAATCAAAGAATGAGGGTGGAAATATCTTTTCCAATCTACAAACTGTCGTGATCACATTCTGTTCAATAGTTTCCACATCTTCATACCTCAGCTCTGATGCGCATAAAATTTTGAAAAACTGACTTAACTCAGTCACTGCTCCCCATATCGGCTTCGGCAGCATATCACGAAATACAATAGGTAACAACCTCTGCATGAACACATGACAGTCATGACTTTTCATTCCATATATTTTCCCCTCATTTGTATTCACGCAACGAGCAATGTTGGACACATAACCATCTGGAAATCTCAATTGTTTTAGCCAAAAGCATACTTCTTTAATCTGTGCAACTCCAAGGGCGTAAATTGCTTTCGGTTTAACTGTTTTACCATTTGTATCAATAAGTTCCAGTTCTGGACGTTTACAATGTATTTTCAAGTCTAAACGAGCATTCACATTGTCCTTTGTTTTACCTTTTATGTCCATAATAGTGTTGAACACATTATCAAAGACATTCTTCTCAACATGCATCACGTCGAGGTTATGTCGTATAAGAAGAGTTGACCAATAAGGTAATTCCCAGAAGATACTTTTTTTGACCCAGTTGTGATCCTTCCCAAATCCAGGGAGCTGTCTTGTGCTGCTAGACAATTGTGCTATATCTGGTAAGTTCTGTACACTTGCTGCTAAATGTGGACCAGACAACCGTTCAAAATCAGCTTCTTCCAATTCCATTGTGTTCTTTAAGAATGCATCTTTTTGCCTTCTAAACGGATGGTCCCTTGGTAGAAATCGTCGATGACAATCAAACCAACATGACTTGCCACCATGCTTAAGTACAAATGATTTGGAACTGTCCATACAGTAAGGACATGCTAGTTTTCCATGAGTGCTCCAGCCAGATAACATTCCATATGCAGGAAAGTCGCTTATTGTCCACATCAATGCAGCCTTCATAGTGAAATTTTGTTTTCTGGAAGCATCATAGGTAGTAACCCCATCAGTCCATAACAATTTCAACTCATCAATCAACGGCGTGAGATATATGTCTAGTTTTTTCCCAGGATTTTTTGGACCAGGGATCAATAACGATAGAAATAAATGCTCTCGTTTCATGCACATATTTGGCGGAAGATTATATGGTGTCACGAAAACTGGCCAGCAAGAGTAGGAAGTCACTGAACCTCCGAATGGATTGAATCCATCAGTACATAAACCCAGCCTTACATTACGCAACTCTTTTGAGAAAGTAGGGTGAGCACGGTTAAAGTGACTCCAAGCTTCGGCATCTGCAGGATGACTGATTACATTATGTTGTCGACGTATTCTTTCCGCATGCCATCTCATATGTTGAGCTATCTTTGGTGACATATACATTCTTTGCAATCTAGGTGCAATAGGAAAATACCGTAATGACATATATGGTATATCTTTTTACTTTGAATTGTCACCTTTCTTAGGCTTGAATCTATCATGACCACATATGGAACATGATACCTTACTTTTATCCTCATTATAATATAGCACGCAATGATTAGGACATGCATCTATTTTCTCATATCCAAGACCTAAGTCAGTGACCATCTTCTTTGCACGATAAAAATTTTCAGGTAACTTCTCATCTTGTGGCAACATACTTTTGATAATCAGTAACAAACGATCAAAACAAATCTCACTGATGTGAAATTCAGATTTCAAGTTCAATAATTGTGACACCGCAGACAGTCGAGAGTGATTTTGACATCCATTCCACAATGGCTCATCAGCATCTTTGAGTAGCTGATAAAATCTTTCAGCTGTCTTGTTTGGCGGTTCTTCATTGTGTACATGCTCCTCATGAACATTGAATCCTGGACCAGCAGCATCTATGACCATATCAACATATGAACTTCCACTTCCAACATTGGCAGGCTCGTAGGTCGACCACAATGTTTCACCATGACATATCCAGTTTGTATAATCTTTAACAAACCCCTTTCTGTATAAATGACGTTGTACATCCCATGTTGTCAGCCACTTCAAATTCTTACAGACTACACAAGGACATCGGATACGACCCTCACAATCTACAGCTTCAATAGAATTTCTCTTTGCAAACTGAATGAATCTCTCAACTCCATTTTTAAATTCTATAGACACCACATGATCAACTACTCTACGGTACATCCATGAACGATCTTCAGACATTTTCCCTATGCGAATGAAATGTAAACACACAAAACTTTAACATGTTTAACAAAATAAAAAGTCCAACCCTTTCCTCACATCGTCCATGTCTGCCATTTTAAATAGGACGGAAATATCATTTAGATCTTCACTTTTTAACCCATCTATGAAGGTTTGATCGCACGATTAATTACTATATGTGTTGTGTTGTTTGCTAAAAATTTCGGTAGCATCTCCCCACACCTCTCCGATATACCACAAAATATTTATTGATTAAGAAATTTTCTTAAACACTTACTAATAAGTGGTTAAGAAAATAATCAAAATCAATAAAGGTATATCAGAGAGGAGTGAGAAGACGCAGCCAAAATTTTTAACAAACAACACAAACACATATAGTAATTAACCACCTAAGTGCGATCAAACATTCACAGACTGTCCAAACGGGACAATTCAAGACTTTGAGTTAGATATACACATTCTCATCATTCAAAATGAGAACGTGCATATCAATCCCAAAGTCTTGAACGGGTAGGTTGATTGACACGGGCTTAACACGCTCTCCTAAGATGCGTGCAATGTTAGGTTGCACCCACGCATCTCAGCTCACATACAACACCCAACTAATTAAATATTGACAAGATAATAACACAATCTAAAAACATAGCAGTAACATGTGAAATTGGCAATACATGTACACAATGAAAACATGAATTTTATTTTAACATCCAACATAAAGACAACACTTTCACTAGCTATTTAGCAGAAATAAAATATAGCATGATACTTTTTAGCTTAAAGACAACACTGTCACTAGCTATGCAGAAATCAAGTAAAGAAATTGATAGTATCGTCACTGAATAAGACAATAATAAAACACACTTTACTTTTCATCCAACACTATCCAAACAGTACTCTTAGCTAATGACATGTTTTAGATATTCTAAAATTAAGAAACTGAGCTACAATTCTAAAATGTCAATGTTTCTCTAATACTCATGTCATGTAAATTTAAACATATCAATAATTTATGAGGTTGTCAACCACGACTGCTAATCTTTTTTTTTTTTTGAAAATCTACAAGATGACTAGTAGCTTCCATTGACAGATTCCCCATTTTAAAAAGGCGCGGGTTTACATGATTTGCAACGTCTCGACAGTCCTCAACTATTGTGCCTAGAAGATATTATCTCGTAGGGGTATGTCTAAAATTATTGCAAATTCTGATGAAATGGCCCACATCTGGGTATTATGGAAAGACCATCTGCATGTTTCTCTGGTTACTAGAGATGATCAGCAAATTACTCTTCTCATGGGTCTTAATGGTCAAGTCCCTTTTCACTTAACTGCAGTATATGCAAAATGCAATGTGATTGAGAGAAAGGGTCTTTGGACTTCTTTAATTAACGTCCACTCTAACATTTCTGGTCCTTGGATGGTGGCAGGAGACTTCAACTACATTACTGATACAAAGGAAAAAATTGGTGGTAATGATCCTAATTCGATTGCAATGACTGATTTTAAGGACTGTATATCAAATTGTGCACTTTTGGATACTGGTTTCAAAGGATCTTCCTACACTTGGCATAACAATCAATCAGGAAGCAGGGGTATTTGGGCCAGACTGGATAGAATTCTAACCAATTCTGATTGGATGGCTCATTATGCCTTCTCCGTTGAACATCTTTCCAGGGAAGTCTCAGATCATGCCCCTCTACTTGTGTTGCAGACTCCCCAGATTAAAAGGAAAACCAGATTCTGTTTCCAAAAAATGTGGACTTATCATGACCATCTTCTTGCTGATGTTAAAAAGTGTTGGGATACTAGTCCTTTAGCTTCTTCACCTACCTTAACCCTTTATCTTAAGCTCAAGAGTCTCAGGCAAATGCTTAAAGTTTGGAATTATCAAGTCTTTGGTAATATTCATAATAATGTGGCAAAAGCGGAGGATGATGTTATTAAGGCAGAACACGCTTATGACACCCAGCCTTCCACTACAAATCAGACTGCCCTGGATGAGGCTAAACTTGTTCTGTCCAAAATGTTGCTTCAGGAGGAATGCTTTTGGAGACAGAAATCTAGAGTCCGATGGCTCACTGAAGGGGATAGAAATACCAGATTCTTTCACTCTACCACTTTAGCTAAGAGGAAAAAAATGTGCATATCTCAACTTCAAAACTCTGCAGGCCTTCTCACTTCGGACCCTGGGGAAATGACTTCAATTGCTGTGACACATTTTCAGGAAGCCTTCTCTTCCCAACATCATTTAGCAGATAGTACTGTTCTTGACTGTATTCCCTCTCTGGTTGATCAGTTAGACACTGACACCCTCTGCTCAATCCCTACTGCCGCAGAAATCCAAGACTTATGTCTTCAGGCTATCCCAAGATAGTGCACCGGGCCCTGACGGATTCACAGGTGCATTTTACCAATTTGCTTGGGGGATAATTGCCTCCACTGTGATAAGAGCTGTGCAGGAATTCTTTACTTCCCATGAAGACTTACCCAGATCTGTCACTGCTACCCTGGTTGCTCTCATTCCAAAACAAACAAATGCTACCAGAATTTCTGAGTTTAGACCTATTAGCCTGTGCAACTTCTTTTACAAAATTATTGCCTCTATCATTAATACTAGGCTTGCCAGCATTCTTCCTAAGATCATATCTCCTGAACAATCTGCATTTGTCAAAGGCAGAAATATTATTGAGAATATTGCTTTGGCCCAGGAACTTACCAATGAAATTGGCATGAAAATAAGGGGCTCTAATGTGATGATAAAGATTGATATGGCTAAGGCTTATGATAGGCTTGAATGGGATTTTCTCTTCAATGTTCTTAACAGGTTTGGATTTAATGACCAGTTCATCAGGCTTATTAGAAAAATGGTGCACAATAACTGGTTTTCTATTCTTATAAATGGTACCCCTGCTGGATTCTTCAAATCTTCAAGAGGGGTGCGTCAAGGTGATCCAATTGCTCCCTCACTATTTATCATTGCAGAAGAGGTACTCAGTAGATCTCTGACAAAAGCCTTCCAATGTGGCCTCATAGAATGGTATGCTAGTCCTAGACATTGCCCGAATATTTCACATCTTTTGTTTGCGGATGATACCATCATTTTTTGCAATGGCAATCTTATTTCAATAAGGAATCTCCTTAAGATACTACAAGATTATGAAAGAGCTTCAGGGCAGTCAATAAACACAGGTAAAAGTGGTTTTTTCATACACTCCAGGAATAATAACTCTACTGCCAGGAAAATTCAGGATGTCACTGGTTTTGTTAAACACTCCTTCCCTCATAAGTATCTTGGTTTTCCCCTGATCAAAGGAAGATGCAAGAAAATTCACTACACTGGTATTCTACACAATATTCAGAGGAGGATTTCAGGTTGGAAATGTGGGATGCTCTCCTAGGGAGCAAAACTAGTCCTTATCAAGCATGTCCTGATCTCATTGCCCATATACTTTCTTACATCTTCTTCACTGCATATTGGAACTCACCAAGCTATTGAAAAATCACTTGCCAATTTCTTCTGGGGTTCATCTGATCATGGTCACAGGAAGCACTGGAGAAAATGGAACAAAATCTGCACTCCTATCTCTTAAGGTGGACTGGGTATTATATCACTAAGGAATATGGAAACTCCCTTAAGTGTTAAAATGTTGTGGCAAGCTCTTCATTCAAATTCATTATGGGCCGAGTATTTCAGAGCCAAATATATTAGGAACTGTCCTCTCATCCAGGTTCAGTTTACAAATATGAAGGGTTTTGAAAGGAGAAGGTGGATCACTGCAAAAAATTTAATTATTCAGCATAAGAGGGTCATTATTGGAGATGGCAGCAGGACAAGCTTCTGGTATGACAGATGGATAGGCCAACACACCCTTGCTGATTTTGCATTGGCTGATAACACCATCAACCCTATGCTCTCTGTTCGGGACTTTATTGTACAGATGAATTCAGAAGACACAAATTGGCCTAACAGGTTTTTTACTGAAGAAATTAGCACTGCTTTGAAGCATGTTAAACTCAATCAGGAACATGACCTACCTGCTTGGAGCCTTTCTTCTTCGGGGAACTGTTCAGTCTCATCCACCCAAAAGGCTATTAGCAGGAACCAAGAGACTCAGACTTTCAATCAGTGGACTAGCATTTGGTCACCATGGCTGCCTTCCAAGATCTCCATTCATCTGTGGAAAATTATCAACAAGTGTCTTCCTCTGGATTGCAACATTCAGAAGATAGGGATTCCAATTTGTTCAAAATGCTGCTGCTGCAAGACCCCACAGACTGAAAATTATAACCACTTATTTATTTTCGGTGATTGGGCTTCTTACATATGGACATATTTCAGATCTAAGGGGTTGCAAATTGAAGAAAATTCAGCTACCTCAATGATACTCAACAATTTATGCTCCACTCAGAAAAAATCAATGTTTGGCCTATTTGGTCTAGCTGCTGTCGGAGTTAGTATGTGGGAGATTTGGTGTGCTAGAAATTCAGACAAATATGATGACTCCAAAACTTCCTGCCAGGGTCTCCTCCACAAAATCAGATACAAAGTCAAAGAAATATGTCAGATTTCCTCACTACCCGAAGCCAATCAGGAACATATCAGAATTCTGGATGCTCTAGGAATTCAATTTGCTAAACCAAAGCAGCTTAGAGCTATAGCCATTAAATGGTTTTGCCCTCCTTGGCCTTCTTTAAAACTAAATACTGATGGAGCATCTAAAGCCAATGGTGAATCTGGTGGAGGTGGGGTCATAAGAGATCACCTTGGAAATGTCATCCTAGCTTTCAGCCACTACTATGGATTCTCAAATAGCATCATTGCTGAGGCCCCTGCCCTATTAGATGGAATGAAGTATATCAAAATCACTGGTTCCACAGCAGCAATAATTGAATGTGACTCTCAAACTATTGTCAATATTATCAAAAGGAAAGCCACCTGCCCTTGGTCGATATTGTCCTATGTCAGGGAGATATGGAGCCTCCTTAATCCTGCAGATACCATTAATCACATCTTTAGAGAAGGGAACACTGTGGCTGATTCCTTAGCTTCTTTAGCTTGTAAGTTGAAATGTAATGCATCCTATTCCTCCTCTGAGCTTCCTACTCTCATTAGAGGTGCTGTTAGGCTTGATAAACTGGGTATGCCCAGTGTCCGCTTGATGTAATTTATCTTTACAATTGCTTTTACTCAATAAAATACCCACTGGTGGTTAGGTGGTAGAGTTCTTCTCTCAACCTTTCCACTAGGCAGGGCTTTCACATAAAAAAAAAAGAAGATAGTGAAACCCTTCAGTTTCAGAATGCTATAGGCAGTCTCCATGCATGCATGTGGAAATGACAATGTCTATAAAGCAAATTAAACCTTAAGTCAAAGTTTTGAATTCTTCAGCTAAAATCAATATGTAACTTCTACAGTCCACTGATAGTTTGCAGAGAGTTGAGTTGTTTGAACAAAGATTTATTGTTTTATGAATTTGGCACGTAAACTGTCGGGAGACATGTAATCACCTCTGCACGTGGATTGTGCTAGCTTTCACAGAAAAATTCCACACCTAAGTACATAACCATGCATGACTATGCATAAATCTTTGAAGTCGATTCTGCTGGTTCGGGTGCCGGAGGGGGTGACACAGAGAGAGAGGGATCAGAGAGAGAGAGGGTGCCAGGTGGAACCTTTAATGTTGTAGTCGGCGAGGGTGCGGCCGTCCTCCATATGCTTCCCGGCGAAGATGAGATGCTGCTGGTTCGGGGAAATGCCCTCCTTGCCCTGGATCTTAGCCTTCACGTTGTCGATCGTGTCCGAGGAGTCGACCTCCAAGGTGAACTATGCTTTGACCGCAGGGGGAGGGGGGGCTCCGGCGGAGGGGGGCTCGGGCGGGAGGCCGCAGGGGGAGGGGGGCTCGGGCGGAGGTTGGCTCGGGCGGGAGGCCGCAGGGGGAGGGGGGGCTCCGGCGGAGGGGGGCTCGGGCGGGAGGCCGCAGGGGGAGGGGGGCTCGGGCGGGAGGCCGCAGGGGGAGGGGGGGCTTCGGCGGAGGGGGGCGGAGGCCGCAGGGGGAGGGGGGCTCGGGCGGGAGGCCGCAGGGGGAGGGGGGCTCCGGCGGAGGGGGGCGGAGGCCGCAGGGGGAGGGGGGGCTCCGGCGGAAGGGGGCTCGGGCGGGAGGCCGCAGGGGGAGGGGGGCTCTGGCGGGAGGCCGCAGGGGGAGGGGGGGCTCCGGCGGAGGGGGGCTCGGGCGGGAGGGGCGTGGGGGGGCTAGGGCGGAGAGGGGGCCGCAGGGGGAGGGGGCTCGGGCGGGAGGGCTCGGGCGGGAGGGGGGGCTCGGGCGGAGAGGGGCTCGGGCGGGCGGGGGCCGCAGTGGGGAGTATAACGGGATCAGCGACTGATTAGAGACCGAAGTAAATTCGGTCGCAATAACAGCGACCGATTGGAGACCGAACTAAATTCGGTCGCCAAAACGGTCTCAGATATGCGACCGATTATTTCGGTCGCCGAATTGGTCTCTATTTGGGACCGACTAGCGACCGATTTAATCGGTCTCTAAGTCGGTCGCTATAGCCACTTTTTCTTGTAGTGATGCTCGCCGAAGGGTAGCATCAAACCTTGACTTATAAGGCTCAACCTCTAGAGTGACCAGATAAGAATGTGCCAGAGTGGACACATCGCAGCAAAGTAATTCAAACTGGAAGTGAAGCCGCAAACCTCTCCGGAACTGAAATGCAGTAGTGGTGCGCTTCTCTCCAACTCCATATCCCAACCGGTACTCATCGAAGTCCCTAATGTACTCAGACACGGATTTGTTGTCTTGGACGGGTTTGATCGGGGTTTTCTCTTTCATTGGGACTTGGGCGTAGGGGTTGGCCATAGTGGTAAAGTGATGGAAATTCGTTCCCCTAGGAGTGGGCATGCATTGGAACACTTATTTTTACTTTTTTATGCAAAACTTTTATGTAATACTAATACAAGCACCTAGACATGACTCTAAATGGTGAAAATGGGTAAAATGTGGACTTGAATACAAACCTAGACTCAACCCATATCCGATACGTGACGAAGGTTTGATCTGAAGATCGCACTCACGCAAGTGTGCTACCTTCCCGATAGGCGTAACCTATCATTCCGGGAACACCTTTTGATATACCGGGTAAAAGATAAAATGCAACCTAAGATAAAACTACCCTAGACTCAACCTTACGCTCTGATACCAATTTGATGCGGGACGAGACGCGACTTAAGACAACAAAGGACTCTACCTCGTGACCGTCCCTAAGCGACGGAAATGCGTGGATCTGCGCGGTTGAGGAACCGACAATGAGTCACGGGTATCGACTTTTTCGCGTACGTGGATCGAGTCACGGGATGGGTTCAACTCACTCGCTCGCAGCGGCGATGAAATTTGAACGAGCTAATATTTTAACAATTGCTCATGCAGCAGCATAAAGAAACATATACGAGTAAAGCAAATGTCAAGTGGGGAGCGGACACGATACCTCTACGCTCCGAGTGTGGGGAAGACGACCCCAGCCAAGAACCATAACTCCCGGTACAATAATTATCAATAATTTATAGCAATGAATTTTATTGCCCACTTCACGCAGGGAGGTAAAGGGCTATAATGGGACCCGGGAGTAGCGAACTCGGGTTGACGGGCAGCAAGCCAGAAGGCTTTCGGGCCAGAGACGGGCTGCTGGTCCGACTCGGTACTATTCCAACTCAGTTCAGCAACTCAGTTCAGCCCGCTAGACAGCAAGCGAACTCGGCTGCTGTGAAGGCAGCTTCCGATCACCTTCTAGTCACTGCGGCTGACTGGGACGTCAGTGGAAGACTCCTCATCGATCCCCGAGATCAGTGGCGGCTGAATCGACGCTGAAGTAATTTTGCAAGAATTAACTTGCTACTGCCTTTGCTGGCCTATTCTCGGATAAAAAATGCGCGTCTCCACGAAAAGAATTTTTCCACCCAGATTTGATGTCGGATCGAGGCAAAATTGGCACCGATAGATAGAGGACTCAAAGGGATGCAACATATAATTATTTCAGATCCATCCAGTAGACGGATTAGAAATGAAAATGATTGTTACCAAGGTTTTTTGACTGAGTCGGATTACAGACAGTCAGGACAGAATAGGTTCTGCCTGAAAATGAATTTTGACCGATTGGGTGATGGTAGATCTAGACTCTGAGAAAATTATAGGTGGAAGAGGGGGATGTGAGGAACACGTATGATTTTTTTGGGAATTTTTAGAGAAGACTAAGTGGGCGGGAAAAATACAACAACACACTATCCCGTAGATCTGCTGAAGGGCAGACTGTCAGGGGTGGAACTAAAATACTGGGAAAAATATCAAACGGTGGTGGATTGACACGAAATTTAAATTTGGGGTGGTTAACAAGGAGGGGAATGATCTCTCAAAACTTCAAGATCATCAGACGCACAGATTTGGAGGACCAACCAGATCTTCAGGTTATTGTTCTGGATTTCGTGGTTCAGGACAGCAGCTCGGAGATGTTGTTGTGGCGGCTCGACGGCGGCACGAACGGAGGTGGCGGCGGCGGTGGCTGGAAGTCGCATCCAGCGGGGGTGGTAGAGGTGGGAATCACTCCCAGAATATGGCTTCACACCATAGATTAGGGCAACCTTCACAGCTGCAAGGGGAGAGGGAGAGAGGGGGGGCGCCATTAGGCCTCCATGAGCAAAAAATGGCAATTTTTCCTTCATTAATTCTATAGAATTCACAAAATACATGGATTATATAGAAATGGAAAAAAGACCTAAACTACCCTCAGATCTAGGGTTAGGGAGGGGTAAACAAGGGATAGGATAATTAATCTCCCATATGGTCAAAATGGCCACAATAAATAAATATAAAAGGGGGGTGCCCCTTGGACCAAGGGAGGCCAAGTTGGATTTTACTTCTTGGTCAACCTTCTACCTTGGACCAAAGACCAACCTTTTGGGTCCATGGACCTAGGTGGACCAATGGAAAAGAGGGTGGGGGACCCTGCTGGACCTACTGACATTTTACATAGAAACCCAAAGGCCTTTTTGCAAAGAAACCCAAATATTCCTAAAGACTAACAAATTGGCTTATAATGCCTTACAATTGTAAACCCAATTAACCAAGGATATAAATGCAAATAAAATGACATAAATATAAAATAAAATGTTAGTTCCCGGTGTTGATTCCCATCACTCTCTCTCTCCAGTTGGCCCCCTCCTCCTCACAGACACACGCACACACAGACACAAAGACACGCACACACGCACCGTTGGCCCCCCTCCCCCTCCCTGCTCCCGCTCTCTCTCACCCTCACTGTCTCACACAATTAGATAAATTAATTTTCTTTTATTTTATTTAATATATTTTTTATTCATGGTAGGATAATCGGTCAAGATGACGGGAACGAAAGAATCAGAGTTTTTTTTTGAATAAACGGTAAGTAAAAATTTGATTTTATATTTATGTGTTGTTTCATTTTATTTTAATTTATGTAATCTTAATTAGATTTTTTGATAGGATTTCTTGTTTAATATTAACTAAATTAGAGAGGGAAGGGGCGTGGAAGTGAGGGTGAGAGGGTGATGGGAGGGGCAAATAAAGCATGTATGTTAGTGACGACTGTTTACACAATCTCCATGGTCTGCTAGTAGCTAGCTATTCGATTTCTCTCATTAAATAGGCAATCTCACAGGTATAGTTTTGGTACTGGTAGCATTTCAGACACTATGTCGCCTGTTAGCAATATACATATTTATCCTGACTAGAAGATCCAACATGCAGACCAGGTTTGGTCTGACAAGTTCCAAATCCATCCTTCAAAGGTCTAGTTGTGTCCACATGGTTGCGTCTACTTAATTTGTTGTTCGTAGACGTGTTAGTTTAGGTGTCTACAATACTGGCTATTCGTAGGTTTAGACTGGCTGGGGCTTGGCTCACATGAGGGTTTTAGGTTTTTTTTTCTTGTTTGTGACCCACCTACAAGATTGAGGTGGGACCCATTTATGTTCAAGTGGTACTCATATTCTATTCCAAGAGTGCACGATTATGTGTAGGTAGCCTCCTGCCTTAATTGGCCATAAAACTAAAACATATGAAAGCCATGCTAAATGATTGGAACAAATCTATTTTTCATGATTTATTTGCTAACATTCAATAGGTGGAGGATTCCTTTCTTGATGCTTAGATCATGTTT